>RQTK01000250.1:401474-429060 GCA_003991915.1 Elysia chlorotica
CTCTCTCTCTCTCTCTCTCTCTCTCTCTCTCTCTCTCTCTCTCTCTCTCTCTCTCTCTCTCTCTCTCTATCTATCTATCTATCTATCTATCTATCTATCTATCTATCTATCTATCTATCTATCCATCCATCTATCAATGTAACATTTCTTGAAGTTCGTTATTTATCTTCCATGTATCTTTTATAGGTCTAAAGCAATACATGTAATTAACTTTCAATCTCGCGGCTCAAAGCCTCTGTTCGGTGGCTTTTTGAATATCTATCTATCCATGTGTCAATCCCATTCTTAAGTCTTTTCATCCTGTTCTTTAAGATTTCTTTTCCTGACCCATCATTCTGCCTATCCACCAATCGATTGGACAGTCTGGCTTTAATCCCATTTAGTCAGTTCTTTTCTTCATTTTGCTATCGATTCATTCGACGTCCATCTTTACACTTGAAGATTTTCTTTTTTCTCTCTCTATTTTTTATTATTATTCAATGAATCCACATGTCTTGATTCAAGCAAAGAATAACATTTGATGCTTTATGCTTTTTTTTTTTTTTATCTTAGATCCAATGCTGTCGCTTTTCTCTCTAATGACTTTTCTTAACCAGTTTGAACTTTTTTCAGTCAAACCAATCAAATTTTACGGTATTTCTTCTTCTATAATAATTATCGTGTCTTCCGGAGATTCCCAATATTTTTTTCCTAAGGTTTAAGCATCTCTTGTCTTGGTACAGAAAAACTACCTGGTTTAAATCAATGCAACATCGTAAAGTTATTCTTCACTGTCTGACCTTTCGCTACAGTATGCGCTTTGTTGATTTGTTTGTTGTTGGTTTGTTTGTTGTTGTTTTGTTGTTGTGGTTGTTGTTGTTTTTGTTTTTGTTGGTGGTGGTGATGGTGTTGTTGTTGTTATTGTTATTGGTTCATATTAGAGGTGAAAAGGAGTAAAGCTGGAGCAGTAAGGCAAAGGGGTATTTAAAATTTGTAAGAGATAAGAAATATACATTTCGCTTTCCTAAAATTTAGTCATTTTTAAGAGTCTTTTGGTTAATTTTCCACAGGATCAGCATGATAATGACGTGGCCGTTGTGGGTAGCAGTGCAAAATGGATGACGTCCGAACTGAAGTAGTCAGTGAGAAGGCCTACTCTGATGATGATATCAGCGAAGCCTTCTCCGAGTACCAAGGAGCTATTCTATGGCCTCGAAGGTGAGAAACAAATAGCACAAAATGTCTGCTCAGTTTCCTTAATTTTAAGATTCTACCTTTTTCTCCAAACCGAAAACAAAATCAAATCATGGACTAAATTTAGTTATAACAACATATATATAAAAATGGCATACATCAATAAACTATCGTAAATTATCAGATGAATGAATGCTAATATAATTTAAAATTGATGAACGTGATCGGTTTAATCACCAAGAGAAATTACTCACCACCTGAGGTTTAAAAAACTTGAAAAATCTTGTTTTACAATATTTTTAAAGGATTTTTGCATTATCGCTCACAATTACCCTGAACTAGAAAATGTTTATACGTGTGAAATAAAAATAGCGTTACATTGTTTAAACTATTTCACATCAATCAGTTTTATTTTTAAAATACATGCTTGAGAGAGGACTTTACGATAATAATATTTCTGAGAACAATGTGCATTGTTACTTTTTTCTTACTCAAAAGCCTTACTGCTACTTTGTGTGTGTGTGTATGTGTGTATGTGTGTGTGTATGTGTGTGTGTGTGACATTTTATTCATACAGTATAAATATGAACTTCAAACAATGATCACAGGCGTTAGAAATCACAGCACCGATACTGTTATTCATCATTATTTCTTTACACCGCAGGTCCCTTTTGTATCGAATCTGCTTTCTGTCAATGCTGCCTTTGTTCATCATTTTCCTCGTTGGCTTCTCATCTCCGTTTTGGATGCGGAAACATCAGGTAATGAACCAGTGAGCAGTATTTTCACGGTTATGAACTGTTTGTCCAAGATTCCGTGAGTAATTTCTCTTGTGTTGGCTCACCTATCACAGTATAATATAATTATAGAAGGGTCTCAACATGCCAAATGTCTGGTTAGTTTGGCAGCTATCGTACCGTACACAAACCTTCAGTTACGTTTTGGTTTGCTAGAAAGACAGTAGCTCGAAGGCAATCATTTGAATAATCTTCAAATCAAAACATGTAAATGTAATACAGTAAAGCTTTTTGAGAAAAAAAACAAGCACTATCCTTTTTTTTGTCTAGTAGGTAAAAGTAAAATCCTACAGAGCGCTGTAGCCAGGATTTGATCGGTAACGTTATACTAAGACTAACCAAACCAGTATAAGAGCATTGCTTATCTTATTTTATTCTTCTTTATTGGAATGAGTTTTTTCTTACTTGATAACCTTTTTTCATGAGAAACGTTAATGATTTGAATATATCCACACCAGGTGGACAAGTACCGAGGCCACTACCAAGTGATGAAGGTGGATGTGACTATAGGCCTGTGGAAGGTGTGTGAGGGGAGTGACTTCAATGACATCAGTGACTGCACCAGTTTGCCCGACATCTCATCATGTAGGATAATACGGGTTTTCTTATACTTGAAAATTAATGTCATCAGTAGCAGCATTATCATCATCATTGTCATCATCATCGCCACCACCATGATCATCACTATCATATCATCACGTTCATCGTCGTGATCATCATCATCATCATCATCATCATCATCATCATCATCATCATCATCATCATCATCATCATCATCATCATCATCATCTTCGAAACCCACATCAAACCATCAGTTGATATAAACGAGCGGATTTTTAACGTAAACAAAAACGTGCAAATAATTATGCATGAAACCTAGTGCAACCGCTGTTATTAATACCAACGTAACTTTAATACATCTTCCAAAAAATTCTTGAAAAGTGTTTTTATCATTTAAGTCATGCATACATTTTTATACATATCCTCACACAATCCAACCACTCTCTATCAGCCTATTTATCTATCCGTTTATCTATACATCTTATGTTTTATCTTTCTGTATCATAATTATATCTATCTGTATGTCTGTCTATTAATGTATATATATTTTTTTCTGTTTATTTCTCAGTGTATCTATCTATCTGTTTATCTATCTATTTCCCTCTTTGTCTCTCTCCGTCTCCCTCCCCCCGCCTCTCTCTCTCTCTCTCTCTCTCTCTCTCCCTCCCTCTCTCTCTCCCTACCTCTCTCTCCCTCTCTCTCTAACGCTATTACTGTTCACGTCCGTGCTCTGAGCGTCTTGACAATTTTATCGACATTGTAGTTTTAATAATACTTTTGATCTTAGAAGCATTTTCCTTAAAAATCAATAAAGCATAGACGGAGCGCTACTACTTGAGCATAGCTACATTTTCAGTACTCAAGGACTTTCTTCCGTTGTAATATTGTTAAGCATCTATAGAAAAGAATAAGCCATTTGCGATGATAGAAAATATATATCTGTTAGTAGCCATTAGAGTAATGATAAGGAGTACTCTTCTTGAATTAGTTTAGTATTATTCTAAAAAGAAGCGTTGGTTTTACATTAAAGATTATGAATGTTTGTGTGTATGTGTGTGTGTGTTGTATAAACAGAATATTTCGTACCTAATGATTTTAAAATTACATATAAAAAGAGGATGGTATCTTTTTAAATCAAAGTCTCTATAGCATTGTGGAGAAAGGTGGGAATCTTTTCATGTAAAGCCTTAAATGTGTAGAAAATATTCCTTTTGGGCGATGGACCGTAAGTATATGCGAACAAGAAGGCTTAAAACCCTAAGCGAGATAGCGATGTATATTTTAAAAAGATTGTGTATGGGGGCGGAAAATCGCATCTTATTGCTCCCTAGTCAAGGGGTCATTTATTCTTACATGGATTTAGTTCGTTTGTTTGCTTCTGTTTGTTACTGTTGGATTGTTTATGTTTTTATTATTGTTGTTGTTGATGTTGTTGTTGTTGTTGTTGTTATTGTTGTTGTTGTTGTTTTCCTTGGGGAGGTGATTGTTTGGGGGCTTTTGTTGTTTTTGTTTTTTGTTTCTTTTTTTTTTGTTTTCTTTTTTTACAAGTTGTAGTAAGTTAGAGCGTAAACAGTTAAGCACCAAATAAACGTGTAAAAATATTACCTGTTTATCGTTCCTTAGACATGATGGCATGCCAGGCCATGCACTGCCTGTGCTTCATCTTCACCTTTTTCTCCCTGGTGTTCGGACTCTACGAGAACTGTGCCACTCGCTACGACATCGACGAGGGCGGAGATGCCAGGACCAAGCGCCCGGAAATGAACGCCATCACAGCAGGTGAGTCCGGGGGGGAGGGGGGGGGCGGGGCTCAGGCCGGAAGTGGAAAAGACGATTTGGACGTCAAAGCGCATGCGTCTGGATGTGATCATCATCTGGACAAATTTAGATATTGACTACGTCAATGGGGTGGCTGAAAGCTGTTTGTCCTCTGTAATCTTAGATAGTTTTAAATGCAATTTGCTTGCTATCTTTGTTGCAGGAAGGAATAGATGCGTGTGTTTATGTGTGAATGTGGGGGACGGTGGGGGTGCAGAGGATGCGGGACAAAGAGAGAAACGGACGAGAAGACAAGAAGACAGGCAGTCAGTCTCACACGCATACAGTCAAACAGTAAGACAGATATAAAGAGAGACACAATTAGACACACAGGCGCAAAGACATAGAGAAAATGGAAGACAGACACACACAAAACAGATAGACATTGGGAGAAAGATACAGTGAGGCAGACTGACAGATAAACAAATAAGGAAAGAATGTTGTTTGACAGATTGAAACTGATGTTTCCCAGAAACTCACAAGATAACAATGGTAGATCGCTTTCTTTTTACTTAAACCATCTTTATAAGGAGGCAATGATTGTGGTGACAATGGTGGAGAGGGGGTTGAAGAGGAGATAATGATTATGCTAGTGGAAATGATATAAATAGTGTAAATATTGTAGCATTAAGTTAATGATGCTGGTTGGTTTCATGACTTGCTGTCTGGCAAATTCCCTAAACATTTGAACTGTCTATAAAAAATTTGCTTAATTGTAAATATGGCGCCCTGCTAAAAATCTTTGTAACAGAGCATAAGAACGGTGGTGTTATAATGGGAAAAATATCCCCAAATTAAACACAACACAAATTATAATTTTCGATGAAAGTCGAAATAGTAAGTTTAAGTGTTTATAGAGTAGGGTTACTATTTAATAAATTTGGCTTGATGGCATATTTTCTGACGAGGGGTTTTTAACTTAATTATTATAAAATTCTTTAGCCCACAAAACAACTCTAACGATACAGTCAGGGCATTAGAATGATGATGTTATAATGGGAAAAGACATCCCCAAATTAAACAAAGACCTCTCCGTTAAAAACCTATAATACTTCCATACCAACCGTCCCACTTTATTTTTATTTATCACTATTATTTTTTTCTCAATCTCCAAGGTGTCTTTGGCCTAATTGGAATTTGTATGTACGGAGTCACCATCATTAACGTGTCACGCAACGGAGAGGGGGCCGTGCATTGGGCATTCCCAGTAACAGCTGGCACTGTGACGGGCATCATCGTGTGCGGCATCTTGATGGCCATCGCAAACCCCATCAGTTCCGTAAGTCTTTGGGGTTCATGGTGATGGTTTCAGATTTTCAAGAGACATTTTGAAAGGTTATCTTTCAAAGTATAATTTTTGTTGTCAAAGTTTTGATCTGAGTATGCTCTCAGTACCTCTGGAAATAGAATGGTCAAATGATAAAACATGCATGTGATATAAAATTTAATATTTACGATTTTAAGATACAGTTTCATGACAGTTTTTTATTTAAATTAAATTTATTTATATGAATCGCACCATTGCTTTTGATCTATCTTGCATAACAAAATGAATCTCTCATAGGGTTAAGCTGTTGAAGATACAAACTAATACATATAAAAGTGTATGATTATTGATTCTGTTTCAAACCCTTACATTTTTGTCATTTTTTTCTTTTACTTTCTTTCCTAGATAGACAGCTTGTTAAAAAATGTCTTCAAAAGATTGCTTACTTGGCGGTTTATTAAAAAATGATGTATATGATATTAAAAATTGTGTTTTATATTTTTTGAAAAGTGTATAGAATTGACATAAGTTCCTAAAATGATGGTTTTAAAATGTTTTCCCATGTCTTCACTTCCAGTCGACCCAGAACTTCCCAGGCCAGATGATGAGTTTGTCACGCCAGAGCTCCGTCCACGTCCGCGAGCCTAGCGCGCAGGACAGGTTGGTGAGCCTCAACGAATCACAGTCATCTTCTCAACAGCCGCCCGGTGGCGCTGTGGGCGGGGCAGGGGCTAGCACTCAGTATGGCGTGACCACAATGAACGCTGACACGCCTCAGCGTCGGCCGAAGCGCCCCACCCTGCCTGGGTTTTCTCCGTTCATGCCTCGGAGCGATTCGTGCCTGAGCTCCCACGTCTCATCTCCTGATCTTTACACCAGTGCGTCAACAGGAACTGACACGTATTTGGGAACGGACAGAGAAAGCAACGGAAGTCGCCAAGCTACCCAGGTCGTGGTGGAGACACACGATATAGGATCAGGTGGGGACGATGATTGCGACAGCAAACGAAGTACTCGTAGCAAGCAACGACGCATTCAAAGCGCCGCCCAGAGACGTTCTTGGCACTTTGATGATCGGACAGACGCCACCGATGCAATTGATCTCGTAGATGCCACTAGTTCTCGCCTCGCGACATCTCAGAGACAGCAAAAGAAACCACCTGTCCCACCACGCCGAGACAAACAAGGTAGCTTGCCAGGAATTGCTTTTCCGCCTGGCGGCGCCAGCACTAATGATCTCGTAGAACTAAACGTCGCCAGTGCGACAGGTTTTGTGGCAAAACATCGAGAAAGTAGTATACCACGCCAGGATGTTTCTCAGGATCAAATTAAAAAGCGAAATACAAATCCGTTTCTTGACGACTGTGCAGTCCAGCCCTCACCAGGAGTGCCTCTACCTCCCCTTCCTCCTCCTCCCCCACCAGCGTCGTTAAAGCCTTCCGGTGATGCCCGTCACGTTGGCAATGCAACTAGTCAAAGTAACGAATCCTGGGACAGCCAGCCGTGGCCAGATCCCCCTCTACCCCCGCCACCCCCAGAGTCGTCTTTGGCCGACGGTGAACAGGGGGAACAACACCAAGGTGCATCAACATCCAACAACGTCCCAGAAAGTTTGCAATATTTGCCCAACAGCAGCCTTTCGCGGCGAACCGATAAAAATAATGATAGCCAAAGAGGAAACGTTCAAACCCAAGAGCAAAGATCATCAAATGTGGACATGTCGCAACATGGTACTACAACCGCTGCAGGACAGCAAGATCTATCTAGAATCAGCCTGACGTCATCTTCCAAGCAAACCCCTGAAATCCGACCGCCGGCTGTCAAACCCAAGGGGAAAGCTCCGCCTGTACCTTTTCTCAGAGAGTATGACAACCCTCTGTTTAACAATCAGTCAACGGACGAGAGGCGAGCCCAGGCGTATGAAGATGGATTCACACCACCAATGGGTCGCCACACAGCAGCGACCTCTTTTATAAACCCGACTGTCCAATCTTCGATTCCCCCATCAAATCCCCCACCGTACTACTCAGTTGTAAACACATTGGAATTCGAACATTCACCCTACCGCCGCCATAGTGCTCATTATGCTTATCCTCATCCATTCGACCATGGACGGTCATGTTCACCACCGAAATACGCCAGGCCTAGGCAACCCAACGGAGATGTGTTAGATCCCCAAAGCCATCCACCTCGAGGTAATGGATCCGCTAACAAATCTAGACCTAGACAAGTCAAGCGAGAGCACCAACAAAGACGGAACAATAACAACCCTTCAGATAACCATGATGCGCAGCGACATGGAGATCCGTATTACGGCTCCAGTCCGGATCTGATGACGCGGTCTCCCCGCGTGGCCAGGAAGAGGTTGGATGCTACAGGAGGCGGCGATAGAGAAAGTCCGCGGCGGGGTCGGGCCACTCATCAACGTGACGATCGCAGGCAATACGGGCAGGCCGAGCCCAAGAAATACGCCGTGGGGCATTTCCAACCCCACTGGGCTGACTCTGATCTTTAAATAATTTGCCAACATTGAAAGTAACCATTTTAAGGAACGTTCAGTTTTTACGGTTTATGGATTTCATAACAGTGTTCAAAAACGATACAGTCTATACTAATGAAAGTACACTTGAGCCTCTATCGACAAAATTATGAATATCGGAATTACATTGTATTGTCAACCGGCGAAGTTTGTGAATTACTAGTAACATTAAGGCTCTTAAATGCCTTTTACAACATTATCGTCTTTTTTTATATATATAATTTTTTTTGGATGTAATGCTAATTTTCATTCTTTATGATCACTATCCGTCCTTAATTAAGTATAATAATAGGCTGTCAGTCTTTGTCGTGAAGGGCATAACGTAAATAATCTTAGCCAAAGACGGCTTGAATAGAACCTGTGACAAAACGTTTGTTGGTGACAAGCTCACCAGTGTAATCACTGAAACTTTCGTTCTGCTCAAAGATCCAAGTATTGCAAACTGGAAGAAATCAACTTAGTCTTGAGAAAATCGACCTACACTTTTCTCACATCAATAGGATAATTACGTTAAAAATTTGTTTGGGTCGATTTTTAAAAGGTTGTATTGCAAAAAGAAATATGGAAAATGAACAAAAAAAATGTTTCATTCGCCTTTGATATACCTTTACCCCCAATTTTCTATTTGAATGGTAAATTTAAAGAGTGTGATGGCGCAATAAAACAATCATGTATAAACAACAGCTGTTTTGGTAAAAACTGGAAACAGATAAAGGTGGCAAGGCTAACACAAATCCGCAATATCAACTGTTAACTTTTTTCATTCATTTATATCTTAGTATATAATACATTAATTTTTCATTTCTTTTATCCATTGTGTTTGTAGATAGACTTTTCATAAAACATATTCCCGATATATTTTTCTTACTCTATTCAAATAATAATTATGAAACATTCTTATCTTTCCATTTCATCAAGAGATTGATATTATCCACAATATTGACTGTCTGGAAAGCGTTGTAGCTGTCTGGATACGTGGAAAAAAACAACCCAATTATTTTGAGATATTTTAGGCTGGAATAATTATGAGAGAGAGAGAGAGAGAGAGAGAGAGAGAGAGAGAGAGAGAGAGAGAGAGAGAGGTGCCATGGGGAACTAATCGTGAGTTTGTAAGTTGTATTTTTCAATGACCAAATAAAAAGTACAATTTATGCCTGCCGTTAAGTCTTATTATAGCCTTGCATAGTGTACGTGTTAAAATGAAAGGTTGTAGGGTATTGGGTTTTTTTTAGCTGTTTGTTTGTTTGTCGAAATAAAATGTTTGTTGTTTGTTTTTTAAAGAACTGGATAAATAATATTAATTTTCTTTCAATGAAATACTCACCTGACTTTTTTTTATAGCTAAAGTTTCCTGGGGAGGTTTATTTGTTTTGTTTTTGTCTTTTTGGACTAAAGGGTTTTGCTTAATATTGTGTTTCTTCATACTTTTTTAAATAAAAGAACCTTTTTCATAATGTTCAGCTGTGTGATATTAACTTGTTTAGAAAAGATAATATTCATTTCAAATTGCATGTCGCAATAAGAGAATGTGGTGAGTTTTCCTTTTTTCTGTTGCTGTTTCCTTTTCTTTTCTAAGAAGTGGGATTGTCTGTTATTTTTTTTTTGAACTTATTTATTTATTTATTTATTTTTTTTTTTTTTTTTTTTTTTTTTTTTTTTTTTATGGTTTATTATTTGTGTTGCCTCTATCATTTAACTTCTCTAAAATTAATGTTTTAAGATCAAGAATATAATGTTAAGCGTGTTTGGGCATTAGGCTGTGTATTGTTTAAGTGTATTGCAGACATTTTTAAACGTGTGCCATTATAAAACAAATAAATAAAATAAATAAATAAAACGTTGACGTGATCCGTTTCTCTTTTGTAGTTTTATTCAAACAATTCGTCCACTGTTGTTCCTTTCCTCTTCAGATAAAGATAGTTATTTTAGATGTGTGTATATTGGGCATTAGGCTGTGTATTGTTTAAGTGTATTGCAGACATTTTTAAACGTGTGCCATTATAAAACAAATAAATAAAATAAATAAATAAAACGTCGACAAGATCCGTTTCTCTTTTGTAGTTTTATTCAAACAATTCGTCCACTGTTGTTCCTTTCCTCTTCAGATAAAGATAGTTATTTTAGATGTGTGTATTCGAGGCTTGCCCATAAGCAACGCGAATAATTATGTCCGAAAAAAGGAAGAGGGTTTTTTTCTTTGTGTTAAGCTGTTGTTTTTACTGTTGTTGTTGTTTTATTATTGATGTTGATGTTGTTGTTGTTGTTTTTGCTGTTGCTGTTGTTGTTGTTGTTGTTGTTGTTGTTGTTGTTGTTGTTGTTGTTGTTGTTGTTGTTAATGTCGTTTTTACGTCCTTCAATCTTACATACAAGATGTACCAACCTTTTCACTGTTTGAAAGGTGAACATCCAGGACTATATACTGGGGGTGCTTCATTACAGATCTCTTTGAATTTTCATTCTCGTAGTACATATATCGGGTTTTGCTTTGTTCCGTTGAATTGTCGCGTCGTGTTTAATGTTTTGAGGCACAAATCTACATAGGATACGTTTGGTTAAGAAGAGAGGGGGTGAGTAGGGTTGTTCAGACCGATTATACAACTAGATTATTATGTAAGCAATTATTGGTTTAGATCTAGACATTCTTGAGTTGTATTCTCAACCCTCATACTACCACTGATGGAGATCCGTATTACGGCTCCAGTCCGGATCTGATGACGCGGTCTCCCCGCGTGGCCAGGAAGAGGTTGGATGCTACAGGAGGCGGCGATAGAGAAAGTCCGCGGCGGGGTCGGGCCACTCATCAACGTGACGATCGCAGGCAATACGGGCAGGTCGAGCCCAAGAAATACGCCGTGGGGCATTTCCAACCCCACTGGGCTGACTCTGATCTTTGATTAATTTGCCAACATAAAGAGAGAGAGAGAGAGAGAGAGAGAGAGAGAGAGAGATGCTGGTGTTGCTGCTACTGTTGCTGGTGTCAAATGTTTTTCGAATAATACCAACATTTGTTTGAGGCAAAACGTTGTTGTTTTAAAGAAAAATAGTCTGTTGTTTTAAATATATATTGTACATTTAATACGGTTTTATTCACAACAAGTTTATATGATTGCGTGTAAGTAACTTGTAAACGAAATCTCACATCTGAATTCACTAATTAGAAAAGAGCTCTTCGTTATTATAGTTCGAACGATTCCGTACTGTGTCAAAAGGAAAATGCTGTAATTTATCTCATTTTTTCCCTTAAAAATAAAGTTCTGTCTCTTTTAATCCCACCAATCTTTTTGGACAACATTAACCCTCTACGTCTGTGCGGTTTGGCTGGATAATTATTATCAACAGAATTGCCTGACATAATTTTACACATTTTTTTCGAACAAATGAACCAAAACTGCAACTTAATCAAAAAATCATCGATCTTCTTTTTTTTTCCCTTTAAATTCCATCCTGAAATGCATTCTTCAAATCGCCCTCTAATCTCCAAGTAATTAATTTTATTAATTTTTTGTTTGGGGGTGGGGTGTGGGTGGGGTTTAGAAGGAGAAGGAGGGTGAGGAGGAGGAGGAGGAGGAGGAGGAGGGGGGAGGAGAGAGAGAGAGAGAGAGAGAGAGAGAGAGAGATAGAGAGAGATAGAGAGAGACAGATAAAGAGAGGAAGAGTGGGGCGATAGAGGACGTCTTTATGACTACATCTTTCTTTTTTTTTCTCTTTCTTTTCTTTTCTTTTCTTTTTTTTTTAATCTTGCAGTTGATCACAATCAGCGGCGCTGTAAAATTATGGCCTTACCCAATGGCGGGAGCTTGAAGCTTTGTTTACACTGTATAATTATGATGTTTCTTGAGATATTATCTTAGAGATCCCTTTGGATGTAGCTTCCCACACCAACTAACAAAAGGCATTATGTCTTTTGCCATTCGACCCACTTTTATAGGTATACTTTCAAGCCATGTTGAAACGTAGGAGGTGAGGGTTTGGGCTATGACCGATAAGAAGTATAAAAAAAATAGTCCAGATGGGATAACGTTTCTTAGCATGTTTTTAAAACCGAGAGATTCAAGATTTCAGATAACCTATGAATCTATCAGAATTTAGTTTGGTTTATAATTTCGGTATATCAAGTTCAACGTCATTTGCTCCAAAAACTTTAAAAATATATCAAATGAATTATTCACTTGTGGTTTAACTATGACCACTAAGTTTTTTAATTTTAAAAAAATACTACTTCTAGTATGGGGAACATTAGATGACCCTAGTGTATCGTGTTTAACCTGAATTTAATAGCCCTCCTGTTTCTCAACCGGTTACAATAGTATTCACTGCCGCCCCACATAGAAAACGAAAGTTGGGACTAAAATCGAAACAAGAGGTGTTTTGTTGTTGACAAAAGGCCCAGATCTAGATCTATGCTTTAGTTTTCACGTCTTTTATTCACGTCTTGTAAAACTAAGATGATTCTAATCAGTTCTATGTATACACACGAACTAGCCTTGATCTATATCTAAAGCATAGCTTTTCTATCTAACAATGGTAATAAATACTGTCTATCGCATTATTTTACTTTTAAAAGACAGTAAATTACCTTTAGACCTAGGAAACGTTTAAAAATTAGGAGAGAGCTTTTAAAACTTTATTTGACTGTTAGACCAAATTATTTATAGATCTATATGATAGTAAAGCAAGCATGCATGTAAATTACAATTATAATATTTTATCATGGTGTCACAGTTGTATTAACATTGTTTGAACTGGGATCTAGCCCCAAATGTATCAGGTAGTTCTGCAAATAGCATTAGATTTTTGTCTTAAAAACAACTGTAAGTGTGTAGCTAAAACATTCCCATAGTAAAATGTATATCATTTAGTATAAATGAAGCCTTGCTGTTATTCATGAGATACATAATTTATAATATTTAAGTTATTTTTTTTCACTTTTAGCTTCAAGTAACTTGGTTTCAGTGCCACCTTCCAACCTTTACAAGAAGGCAGTCTATATATATATATAAATACCATAACCCTACACTTCTTTTTGTTTAAATGTCGTTCAGATTGGTAGGGTGCAACTCTAGTTGTTTACAAAGTCTGCAGAGCTCTTTTGATTAGAACTCAAGATACTTTGCTAGTCTTGGACTTGGATCAGCAAACAGTTTGGATTCAGATATGGAGGCCTCACCTGCAAAATTTGAAAGAGCCCCCACGTCAGAGGTTATTAGTCATCAGTCCCAAATTGTGGGCATGCATCGAGTTGCTGGTGGTGATAATCGGAGTGAAAGTGAAGGCAGTGTTGATGCGACATGGATGGCACATGATCATGTTACAAGTATTGCCTCAATCTTGGAACCTTTGAGTGAAGTCAGAGTGAGGCAACACCTTGATGTGATTGAAGGTAGGTATTAATAGAGATTGTACCTGTTTTAAAATTCATAAATAGGAGTGGGTTTTAAAGGAAGATAAGTTGTTTCTTATCAGTCGTGATTAAGCTTCTTATTCCCTACTGGTTGAAAAAGAATCAGTACAAAAATAAATACCATGAGACAAGTCTTGATAACCCAGATCAATAGACGTCTCTGTGGGGTAGAATTGCTCTGAGACATTATTCTTACTATTTTGTATGCAAACACAGGTCATGAGACGAATGCCTCAGGTATATAATTTTATCATTCATGGAAAACTAGAATATGATTTAACTAGGAGTAGGAAAGATTTTTTATCTGTCCGGTTAAAAATTACTTTGGTTAACATGACATTTGTGAAGATGTTGCTTTTTTTTACCCTATTGAAATGAAGTGACAATGTTTAGCACTATCAAACTTTTTTTTTATGAAGACTATTTTGTGTTTTTTTTACCAGTTATCTCCTTTTTTTTTAGTTTGCCTCTGCTTTGAGAGAAGCAACAGATACAGTTTGCTTAATGACCAAGATGATCAAATTTTGTATACTTATGAAGGTATGTGTATATTATATATTTGACGATGTAGTGTTTGTAAAGTAACTAATTTTTTTTATTATTATTAAATTTATCAATAATGTATAAACCAATTTTGAAGACCATTTACAATGATATATTATAGTTTTCAGTAAAGTATCAAATTTGAAATGCTACAGTACAACTCAAATACAATGACAATCGAACTTGAAGAACACCCTACATTCAACGAACAGATAAAAATCCCTGATTTTTTCTCTCCTTTGTCTTTCCTAAATTACCTTTGATCCAACAAATTATTCTCATACATATCCTTGGATCAAGCGAACCAGCCTTGTTGTTAAGCTTAAAAAATTGTTTACCAGACACTTAATCTATATTAAAATTAGAGTACCAACGATCTGTCAGCTTGTCCTTAAAGAATAAAAATGCTATCACAAGCCATCACTGACATCGTGTAGAGTTGTTTATAGTAAAAGGAGTAGGTCACAGAATGAAAAATGATGAGTAGCGAGGGAAAGGGAGAGAGGAGGGGCAGCCAACGTTAGGCTTTTGAGCATGATAATACTAATTAATAAATCAAAGAGATAAAGCCGCCAGTTTGAAACGTTGTATGTGTGTATGTGATTGTGTGTGAGGCAAAGGCAAAATAGTAGATTGAGGAGTGTGATTATCTCAACACCATGTAGTGTTAGAGGGAGGTACTAGATTAGCAGCAATGAACGATAGGTGGCTTCAATGAACCTTGCATTCAACAAACTATTAGAAATAAACAAGAGAGTTCTTTGAGTGTAAAATGTACTGTATTTGTTTCTGCACTGTTTTATCAATGTTAAAATTAATATGTTGTACAGAGGGCAAATAATAATAATAGGAAGAGGTTACATCTCTGTAATATTGCAACTTGCAAAGATACTGTCATGCCATATGTAAGGAAAATAGTGCGCTACCCTGGACACCAGGTTTCAAAAGTTTTAATTATTCAAATTATCACATATAAAGGATTACATTTTGAGCCTATTGTTTGTAAAACATAAAAAAAAGGTTAATTTGGTCGAGGTTGTATTCTAGTAAATGTCTACTACTATTATTGTCTGTCAATATAGCAATATAGGAATTTTTTCACTGCCGTTAAGATTTAGGTTCTAAGTGAGCTACATGTATATTAATTTTTCGTTTTAAATTCTCACAGTTTTACAATTACAAAATTTTCTGCAGCTGCAAGATGTTATGCCAGGCAATGTTATGGGTCTTTGCGAGAGTTTACTCTCATAACAACAGACAATGATGACAACCGCTTGCTCTACTTACAAAGACCAGCACGCTGTTCTTCTAGATGTTTCTATGCTTGCTGCTGTCTCCAAGAGATGAACATCATAATCCCTCCAAAGGATACTATTGGTTACATGAAAGAAAAGTATGCTCATGGTATTCTGTTTGTCTTGGTGTGTCCCATTATTATTATTATTATTATTATTATTATTATTATTATTATTGTTGTCCTACTTTGATGCTATAAAGTTTTAATTGTTCAGTCACTCACACTTTAAATAGCAAGCCATCATAGCCCAGCGTTTGCCGAAAGGAAAAATTTGAAGGTATAGACACTCTCCTTTTCTAATTTTTATTCAACTTTTTTTAAACAAACCTTGCATCTTTATCTGTTGCATTTTGAAAGATTGTGGCATATAAAAAAACTTAAATAAGAAATTGTTATCAATTTTTCACTTTCCTTGGCAAGGAGAAAGAAAGCAATCTTTTTACAATTGTTCTCTTTCTCTCTCAAAGATAAAGTACACTGAATGTAATCTTTCTTTTTTTTTTCCTTTCTCTTGCAGATGGTCGTGTTGCATTCCACAGTATGAACTTGGAGAATCTAAAGGGCACAAAAAGTTTCTGATACAAGGGGGTTGTGGACATTTTCGAACGTGCAATACTATCAATTTTTCAGTTAGTCAATTTATATTTTACCACAATTTTGTCCATGTGTTTTTTAAATAATTAAGTTTGCTGGAATGAAGAAGCGTATGTAAAGGTATTTCTAGATCCCTCATATTCTGTTATCAAAATGATTGTAGTTTAAACAAGTAAATAAAACCTAAAAAAGCAGAGTATGGCCTTCAGATTATCAACTCTATTGCTAAAAATATGACCAGAGCTTGTAAAGTATCATACTCTTCAAGCTAATAAGTGTAGTACTTTACATATCTGACAAATGAACTTTGATCCTACCAAATAAATACAGCATTTAAGACAATTATTTATTATGGAAAGAGAAGAATAAGTAATAGATTCATGTGGGAACACCATATGAATACCCGGTACCATGATATGCACGAGAAAAAAACTTAAACATTGGTGTGTAAATTAGTCATGAGATTTCAACAAAAGTTACTAAAATTTGGTGGAAGACATAAGCTCAGCTTTAGGCTTAAGTTTGCTCATCAAGCCATAATGTCTGCAGAGGCATGAGTAATGCTTAATTATACAGCTTATCTTTGTTTTGTAAAAGAAAATAAAGAGCTCAGAGCGAGGAAATGTTTACTTTAGAATTACACTTTGAAGCTTTTGCTTGTTCAATAATTCTCATGTTTTCCATCAAAGTGGAATAACTTTTGCTGAAATCTTATCACCTCAAGCCCAAAATATTTTTGGCATAATTAAAGCTGGAATGGAAGTAACAATTGGTCATGGGAGTACATCACCATATTCAAAGGGAAAATAAAGGTATATGCAATGTGATCAAACTAAAGGCTAAGGGTAGTGCATTCAGGTAAATTTTTCTCAAGCTGTTTCATGTATTTGGTGCTATGTTGCCTACAGCCAACTTTTACTTTTATGTCGCAAAAAAACATAAACAGTTCTTTTTACTTTATTTTCACAGGTTACAAACGCTGAGAACTTAGAAGTTGCAACAATATCAAAGCCATTTGGAGGGTGCTCTTTGAAAACTCTCATTGGCGGTTCTAATAATTTTAAAATCAAATGTAAGTCATTCATGGCAAATCGGTGACAGTATTATTAAGGCTTTTCATAGTTTAGAGGATTGAATGAGATTGGGTGAGATTTCAATAAAAGATTTTGTAAAACCAAGGCACCCCTATGACAATAAATTAAGGACATTATTTTTTTTACTTCTGTGTAAGATTCATCTGTATTGATTTAATTGTCAACAATAAACCTTGTATGAACCTTGAATGATGAATTTGATAGATAACAAATTTGAGGCTAAGGTTGTCTTTTCTGAATGGGGTAACTGAAAGGGATTTTAAAATTCTTTGTAACGGAAAGTTAGGAAAGAGTAATTCTTCACCTTCCATTACCTTCAACAGCTATCAACTCATAATTTAATTTTTAGTAATTTAACTACTTCATTCCAGCTGTTTATTAGCTGGTTTTGTAAAGATTTATTGTATCTAATGTTTGGGCAAGATCTCTAAATTCATGTTCCCCTATCGACTTATCCTTGCCACTGTGTTGATTTTAGCATAATTATATTGAAAACTGTTGAAGAAACATACGTGACAGTATGGGCTTATGTGTAAGATCATTAAGATTATCTGCTGATATTATCAGCCTTACAATGCCTTTAATGAACCTGGAAAAATATGGCGAAAGAGCTTTTAGCCACGCAGGACCCAAAGTATGGAATAGCATCCCACTAGAAGTGTGAAAACCTGACACACTGTTTGAATTTTTAAAATGCTTAAAATGCATTTGCTTTTAGTGCTGCAACATGAATGTGTTTTTGTGCGTCTATGACTCTGTGTACGCCTTTTTCTCATTTCTTAAACATTATGTAAAGGATATGGAGACAGCCTCAAAGGTTGGTGATATCCGTTATGTTATTGCCATCTATTATTATTATTATTATTTATGTAGGTCTTGTGTCCATCTCATTTGAATCATGTATTATACATGTATTTCTATTTCACAATATTTTCATTGTCAAACAACAAGGGTGAATTGGCTGTGGCCGGCATGCCGGCCAATCCCGATCCCGCCGGTCGGTCGGCAAATAGAAAAAAAAAATTAATTTCGAAAAAAAATCGTCCAATCGGACGATTTTAACTGAGAATAATAATCAAACGCGTTTCCGGTTTTGCGGTCTTATCGAATAAAAGGTAGAATAATCGAAATACCGATAGATTAATAACGTTTTGTTTACTATTTACTCGTTGTATATATCGATAATTAAGTTAATAAGAGATATGACCATTGACTCATTCACTGTGAGTGTGATTTATGAATGAAACATCGGATTCCCAAATCCCAGTTTCCCACCGTTCGCAGCATGTAGTTCGTCGCTAGCATTAAAATTATCCTACTTGAAATCCCATAATCCTCTTGTCTCTTCATCATCTTCAAGGCTCACAGAGGCCACGATGTCACCATTAGCATTCTGTCAACCAACAATTAGAGAGGATTGAAGAAGCAAAATTAATGTTTTCACCTTTACCGTCTTTTATAGGTTCTGGGAAACCAGCCAGCACACATTTCTTGACTCAGATCGCTATCACTCCATGTGCGAGCAACCAGGTGCCCAGCTAGTATGTTGCACTTGACTACCTGTGTTATTTGTGGCATAGCTATCACATGTCTCTTGATCACAGAAGGTTTAGTGTTATTGGTGGCATATCAATCATACCTAGAGCACAGCTGTTTCTCTTCATTATAGAGGGTTTAGTATCCAATTGTGTTACCAGTGGCATAACTACAATACATAGAGCACATAGTATGTATCTCTTGGTTATAGGTTAAGCATCTTTATGCATTATTAGTGGCATGGCTACCATGACTAGGGTACGACTAGTGTGTGTTTCTTCAATATGTAATTGTGTTACTGGTTTAATCCTTATCAATAATACTAATAAATAACATTTATTTAGCGCCTTCCATTTTAAAGTATACAAATCTCAAAGCGCTTTACATGGTATACACATAATTATTTGAACAAATATACACCAAATAATCTGTAAAATGTCATGCAATAAAATATCTTAACTAAACATAATATACTTAAAAATTAATCTGTAAATGGCATGCAATAAAAAGAAACTTCCATGAACAAATGTATGTAAAAATATATCTGTAAATATCCTCTTCTATGAACAAATGTAATAAGATTTTTATAAAATGCAACTTTTTAACTGTGTATGATAAAAAAAAAAAATCATGTATATAAACAAAAATGTCTAAAAATGAAACCTTTGGGAAAAAGCATAGACTATCACAAGTGCTATAGCTAAACAAAAGCGGTACAACTTACAAAACAACACTGATACAAATCATGCGTAAACAGTTAAAAGTTTGATATCTAGTTTAAATGGAATTAAATAATTAAATCTACGGTAAAAGATCAATAGGCAAAAACAAGGAGCATTTCAAGAACCAAAAGGGTGTTTAAAAAGATGACTCTTTAGAGGTTTTTAAAGATTTCAAGGATTGCACTCTTCCTAATATCTTGTGGAAGAGGATTCCAAACACGTGCCCATGGGTGCAAGCAGGCTGAGTCAGTTTGGCCTGCAAGCAGAGGTCTGAACTCAACATTGGCCTGCAGAATGTACCCGTAACAAGGTTTTCCGCCACCCTACCGTAGACATTGAAACTAAGGTTTTGCTCATAAATACCTTACTTTTTAAAACCATTCTTCGGACTCTACTTTGCCTTGTCATGTGGTACATCATTTTTTGTATATCAATAACCAAATCAGGTTAACAATGCATGAAAATTGAAATAGAAGCTTTCTGTTGTATGGATAAGCACCACTGGAATTAAAATTCATAGCACAAGTAGTTTACTCTGTCTTCTCTTAGCCTGCAGTATGGTAAACTGTCGACGGCGATGACCACGACTACTACTCCCACCACCACCAACATAACCACCACTACTACGCCGACCACTGCCACGACTACCTCTCCCCCCACCCCCACCACCACTCCCACTACTACTACTACTACTACTACTACTACTACTACTACTACTACTACTACTACTACTACTACTACTACTACTACTACTACTACTACTACTACTACTACTACTACTACTACTACTTCTACTACTAATACTACCACTACTACCACCACCACCACCACTGCTACTTATAAGAAATTATTTATTGATTGTACATTCAAAACTAGTTTATAGATGACGCTTAACCATACTGCAGGCTAAGAGAAGACATAGAGTAAACTACTTGTGCTATGAATTTTAATTCCAGTGGTGCTTATCCATACAATAGAAAGCTTCTATTTCAATTTTCATGCATTGTTTACCTGATTTGGTTATTGATATACAAAAAATGATATACCACATGACAAGGAAAAGTAGAGTACGAAGAATGGTTTTAAAAAGTAAGGTATTTATGAGCAAAACCTTAGTTTCAATGTGGGGTGGCGGAAAACCTTGTTACGGGTACATTCTGCAGGCCAATGTTGAGTTCAGACCTCTGCTTGCAGGCCAAACTGACTCAGCTTGCTTGCACCCATGTGTTTGTAGTGCATGTCATAATTATTGCAGTTATTATTATTATTATTATTATTATTTATGTAGGTCTTGTGTCCATCTCATTTGAATGTATTATACATGTATTTATTTCACAATATTTTCATTGTCAAACAACAAGGGTGAATTGGTCGCTGGTATAATTTTTGAGTGAGCGCCGCGCTCCCTAAACGCAAAAAACACCCTGTAGTAACTTTTTTTTCCATTTTCAAATAACAATCTGTGGTTCTAGAAAGGTTAAGATATAGTTTTTTCAACCCTATTTGGTTGAATTTGTGTGTTGATGCTTCTGAATACACCATAAATAACTAAAAAAAAAGTCACAGTTCCAATTTGTGCCTGATTCACCTTCATTGCTTCAAATTATTTATTGTCGAATTTAAGTTTTCTTATACATGTATTAATCAATTTTGCATATAAATTTCTAGCTGAGCAAACTAGGAAACAAACATGCTATTTTCTATGAATGCAAATAATTATGTGCTACGAAACACCTTATGAATAAGCCCTTTTATTGTTTTAAACTTCACAATTTTAGTTGTGTTCCTTATGTTCAATTCACTTTTAAAAGGCATCTTCTGTTTTTGTCCTCAGATTTGGAAAATCTCACAAAAGAGGAGAAGGTGTTGATACTGGGGTCAAGTTTTTTGTTAGACTTCAACTACTTTGAAAGACATGGAAAGTGTTATTGACTTTAATTGATATATTTATACTGTGATATTGTATATAATGAAGTCAATAAGTGGACTTCATATTTATGAGTATGTTGTTTCTGATACCTTTGTTAACCACCATTATTTTAACACTTATATTGTTGTCCTAATTAAAGGTGGGGCAGTGTTAACCATCCATAAGGTGTTGTCAGGATAAAATAATGTTTTTGTAGGATTCAAAATAATCCTAAATAAATGTTATTTAATTAAAGTTTTATTCAATTTAAAACAAGAAGATTAAATGTTTTCGCACTTTATTAATCAATGTTTTCTAACACTCCTACTTTTACATCATGTTCAGAATCATAGTTGTACTGTCACTGGAGGCTGTAAGTTTTATTGCAGTCATAAGAGTTAAATGAAATTTGAAGTTGTACAGTATGTTCATCTTTCAATCGACAAACGCTCAGGATTGAAAAATATTTGAATCTCATGTGCAAATTTTAAAATAATTGTGAAGGTTTATGTTATGTTCGACTTTGTCATTAAGTAACTATCTTATGGTATTGTAATGGCTGCAGCCAGCTTTGTTTTCCTGGTATATTTATGTGAAATTGTTTTGCTGTAGTTCACAAATGTGTTTTTCACAATGTCTTTCTTTAATGAAAGGATTCATAACCTCATTTTGCCTTATTTTGTCCTCTAATCTTTCTGCCGTGAGAAGAGAAGGAATAAGGTTTTTCAAATTATCTGATTAACTGATTCCCTCAACTAGACAATAAATGGGTTTTTTTTTAACAATTCTCTCTTTTTGGGGGATGAGAGGGACATTATGACATATAATTAATATTATTTTTACAAAAATATTATTAATGGTCATATCAGCTGTAGAACTTTGATATAATAGCTTTGACTGCAAAAAGCAATAACATAGCAGTTAAATAGTAAAAACTGCTAATCTTGCAGGTTATTATTTTTCAAGAGAGGCACAAAAGTGCATCATACCATTTATTTCACTATTTGCTCAGAAATAGGAAATTCAAACAGTTTTTAAATATGTTATTTTTACATGTACAATGTACTTACTTGTAGACAGTTTTTGCCTGCAGTATTTCCAATAAAAAATAATTATTTGATAGAGGAGTACAGTACATAAGGTTGACAAACGAATGTAGTATTTTTAAACATAATTATATAAATACCCTTTAAATTACGAATGTAATGTCTTATTAGATTACATCAAAAGTATTGTTTCTACGAGGTAAGTTCTCTTTAACATTTATTGTGCAGACAAAACTCTTCTGGTTGTCTTCATAGACCATCAATTATTTTTGCCATGGTAATTAAACATAGAAATGAGGTTTTATACTGAGGTTTGAACCTTTTACCTTCAATCTGCTTGTGAGTATAGAACACCGGGGGGAGCTACTGACACTCACTCAAATTTCCGACATCCTATAGATCAGCTTCTATTCAGATTTTTATATGCATTGTGCTTAACCACCGTTTTGTAAGTTTTATTTTTAAATTATAATTTTTGTTTTTAATCAAAGTTTTTCTAAGTTAATGTTATTCAAACATATTTACTTAAAATGCATGTACATTTTTCTAATCTTTAGCTTAAAAGCCTTAATACTTATTATATCATCAAGATCTCTTTTAATGTAATACTTTTAAATATGAGCCAACAATTTAATGTGCAGCCTCATGGTATTAGTATACAAGTACACAGAGGTTGAAATTATAATAAACTTATCTCTAAAATTATATTTGTTCAGTGAATTGTTTGATCTTTTCTGTGTACGTGTGTGACTGTGATTTCATTTTCTTTGTAATTGTAAAGTTTTCCTTAAGAGTAAAAGGTTTTTGCCTATGCATAGGCACTTTTTTTGCATTTTTAGGGTTTTTTCTGCCATAGGCAGTCATAATGAAAGAAAAATTGTGGTTGTCACTCTTGAAAGACTTTTAATTTTATATAAAATCCAGGGTTAGTTCCCTTATTTGTCTTTCTTTCTCTTTTTGCCCCTCCTTTTAGAGAAATAGGGAAATACCTTCACTACATCCCGTCCTGCGTCCATTTCCATTTACATGTACTTAGTGGTATCTTTCTAGCTGCCCATAACCTCATTTCCTCAATTCATTCTCGGCGGTGCTTTTGTGTGGTACATTTTGTATCTTTACCTCTCTTCCCTTTTCCTTCAATATGGGTGTTTCATAGCTTAAGCTAAAGCTAGATTCGTCGGCCTCGTTTGACATCCACCACTTTGACTAGCTATTTACTAATCGCATCCCCACCACCCGAAACAAAAACAGTCCTGGCCAATCCGTTAATGATTGCGAATGTAAATACATGCTAAAACGACTATTTTGTTGACATGGCGTGTTTCATAGTGTTTCACTCCAAATCTGAATGAGCGATTTCATCCTGCGGCCAAGTGGTTAAAACTTACCACTTTCACACCACCCACACCATTTTATTTCTTCTCTGTCTGCGTATTTATTTCTCTTTCTCATACTCTCTCTATCTCCTTCTCTCTCTCTATCTCTCTCTCGCTCGCTCGCTCGCTCTCTCTGTCTTTCTCTCTCTATCTCTCTCTGGGTCTTTTTCCACCTATATATCTTACTCACTCGTTCGCTCTCTATATCTCATGCGCTCTGTATTTCTCCCCCCCCCCCCCCCCCCTCCCAAGAAAAAAATGTCGTGGTTTTGGTGCCACCTTCAGATTTAAGCACCTTATATGGCTCCATCTGAGACTGTTGTTACAACCCACGGCATTGAATGGATATTATTTTCTTACTAATGTTTTTATACATCCCGTCCTGCGTCCATTTCCATTTACATGTACTTAGTGGTATCTTTCTAGCTCCCCATAACCTCATTTCCTCAATTCATTCTCGGCGGTGCTTTTGTGTGGTACATTTTGTATCTTTACCTCTCTTCCCTTTTCTTTCAATATGGGTGTTTCATAGCTTAAGCTAAAGCTAGATTCGTCGGCCTCGTTTGACATCCACCACTTTGACTAGCTATTTACTAATCGCATCCCCACCACCCGAAACAAAAACAGTCCTGGCCAATCCGTTAATGATTGCGAATGTAAATACATGCTAAAACGACTATTTTGTTGACATGACGTGTTTCTCAGTGTTTCACTTCAAATCTGAATGAGCGATTTTATCCTGCGGCCAAGTGGTTAAAACTTACCACTTTCACACCACCCACACCATTTTATTTCTTCTCTCCCTCTCATTCTCTATCTACTTCCTTCTCTCTCTCTCTTTCTCTCTTTCTCTCTCCCTCTCTCTCTCTCTCTCTCTCTCTCGCAGCTGTCGTAGGCGTATGTGATTAATCTGGTGGTTTTTTATTCCTACCTTCGTGTTTTGACACTCAAGTTGTTTGATGTACATATGTGACGAACTCCCTTTTTGTAAGTAATGCAACCAACCAAAGGCTTAGTCTTCCTTTGTTGAAACGGTGTAACTCTTTCATAATGTGTCTGCATTCCATGACCCTGCTTAAGTGTTCAAATGAGGTCGGACAAACTGCAAAGATAATAAAAGTAAGGGCTGCGCGACCAATCCCTTTACATGTACTCTATTGACGTGGCATTTGGAATGGTGATGAGTGAATTGGATACGTAAGACTTCACATACGGAAAAAAAAGGAGAGAGACAAGATGCAACAGTTGATGGGCTTGCACAGTAATAACAAGTTCGAGCTGTCAATGCTTGATTGCATCGTTGTCCCATAATAAGAATTCTTTGTTACAAGCACAGTAGCAAAGCGACTGCAACATTAATAGCCTAGCACTCTTCTGGTTGCGTTTGAATACAGTATGATTATAATGACAGACGAAGGGCTAGGCAAGAGGGTAGAAAGCAAGGTGGTCCAACGTAAGAGCGTGTGCCTTAAATCTAGGGGTTCCCCGGTTTGGACGACAAAAGACTTAAAGAGTTATCAAATATTTGGGCGCTTGTCCTTTACTGGTTGGGCTCGTGTCAGCATATTATGACCCGGCTGAGAGAAAAGTCGAAGTATCCCTGTTCTGTTTGTGTGTCTGCAGGAAAGCTTTTCAGACGTTAGTCTTGGGACCCACCCGCGACGTACCCTAGATGCTAGAGATGAAAACAAAAGCAACAAACCAAAGCAAACCTCGACCTTACCAATAAGGTTAAAGAGGTCGAATTGAGGATCGGACTGTGGACCCTACTAGAAGTCGGGCGCTCTACCGTTGGACAAACCATCCCTCCATAATAGAGTTTATTGTTACAAGCTAAGTGGCATACCATCCACATAATATAGATCGCCTGCCTCTCTCTCTCTCTCTCTCTCTCTCTCTCTCTCTCTCTCTCTCTCTCTCTCTCTCTCTCTCTCTCTCTCTCTCTCTCTCTCTCTCTCTCTCTCTCTCTCTCTCTCTCTCTCTCTCTCTATCTATCTCTCTCTCTCTCTCGATTTTGTTTCAAAACAAACGAGAGAGGAAATATAAACCACAGGTACTAAAGCCATCCTCCAGCCATCAAAACAAGCCCAAGCAGGCTATTACTAGTATTAGCGTTCCCTGTCCACTCATGAATAATCTACTCAGTCAAAGCAAGGGGTAGCTTTTCGAACCAGTAGTGAAGTTTCCAATGATGTACTTACTACTTGTTATTGGTCGACATTATTTTCGCCCTAAGTAGCGGTAGCAAATGGAGTTGATAAGCATTTTAATTGCCCCACACAGAATTAGACCTTAACGATATTTAGAGTTTCTTTCATTACCCGTCTGTCCACATTAATTTACCCGAAGAATAAGAAGCCGGTGGGGGAGGGAGGGGGGGGGTGTATACAAACGAATCCCGGAAGACAGCTGTTTTTTTGTTGTTGTTGTTTTTATCTCTTTATCTCCTTGCATTTTAGATCACTTCGCAGCTGGCGAAGCACACGCCCCCACGTTCTCCTGTTATCGTGGTGTTGAGGTAATCACTTGTTTACAGCCATGACCGCAAAGTTGTTTATCGGTATCAGGTTAAAACAAAAAGGTAGGAGATGAAACCACTAAAATGCAATCCATAATTCCACTCTTTAGCATATTCGCCTTTTTCTTGCTCTCTCTCTCTCTCTCTCTCTCTCTCTCTCTCTCTCTCTCTCTCTCTCGCTCTCTCTCTCTCTCGCTCGCTCTCTCTCTCATCTCTCTCTCTTTCTGTGCACCCCTCTCTCGACTATACCCTCTCGTGCGCCCTCTATCTATCTCTCCTTTCTCCCCCACGGTCTGTCTGTCTCTTTCTCCCTGTACCTCTCTATCGATCATTCTCTCTCTCTCGCACTCTGTTCCCCTATGTCGCTATCAATCTAAGTATGTCCATCTAGTCTTGCTCTCTTTCTCTCTCTCTCTCTCTCTCTCTCTCTCTCTCTCTCTCTCTCTCTCCCTCTCTCTCTCTCTCTCTCTCTCTCTCTCTCTCTCTCTCTCTCTCTCTCTCTCTCTATCTCTCTCTCTTCTATGTATCTATCTATCTATCTATCTATCTATATATCTATCTATCCCTCCTCTTCTCTTCTCTTCATCAGATGTGCTCAAGAAATGTTCGCTGTTGAAACTGAATGGATATTCTTCTTGGATTCGACCCATACACCTTCAGACTAGGCTTTTTTGCAGAAGAAAAGCGATTGCTTGACCGTGAGCGAGCTACACGCATTATGTAGCTTGTGGGAAAAGCCTTTATCTTGTTCGCAACGAGGTGTTGTTGTTGTTGTTGTTGTTGTTGTTGTTGTTGTTGTTGTTGTTGTTGTTGTTGTTGTTTTGTAGACCGTGAAGCATAGCTTTCTATCCTTTTAAACCTTTTAAGCTTGAAGTGTTCCTGTCTCTCAAGTGGTGACCTTTCACTAAGCTATCTAAGATCTTTAATGTTATTAAAATTGATTTTATCAAAGGAGCCTTTCAGAGAATGCATTCCCTTCAGCCCACGCATTTCCGTCATCATAATGCCTTTCCCTCCGCGCCGTTCCGATTATAATCTAGACCTACCTTTCCAGTACTGGCGATGGTTTGTTTCTATCTTACTTGTACACTTAAATATTTTATCATCAGGGTGTATAGAGAAAAATGTCATTTATTTTAGGCGTGTTGCCCAAAAGGACATTCGTATAACATGATATTCCCCTTGAAAAACAATTTACTCAGAGGCAAAACCTTCATGACTTGTTCCTCCACTCCCTCTATTGACCTTTTCATGCGTAATTAATTCACTTTGTTATCGATCGATATTTTTAGAGAAAAATAGCTCTTTTGTGATCTAGTCGGCTGCAGAATTGGATATATTTAGTAGGCTCACATAAATACAAGTAACGGAGAGCAATGGTGGTTTCTAAAAAAA
>RQTK01000250.1:429079-478496 GCA_003991915.1 Elysia chlorotica
AATAATAATAATAATAATAATAATAATAATAATAATAATAATAATAATAATAATAATAATAATAATAATAATAATAATAATAAATACTCCTGTTTCGATCTATTTGGATTCATTTTCTTTGAGACATCTTTTATGTTAATATACCAAAATAGCAACATGTTTGTAAAAAGAGTTAAAACTACATAATTACTATTTCAAGCATTATATGATACTCTCTTCAGTGTTTTTCGGTTACATACAATGTCAGTGCGTTTATTAAACCCTCTGATGGTCATTGTTCTCAAAGAAAGAATTAAGCAGTGGAACCTTAAAAAAAAAGTTTTCCATAATACCTAATTATTGGCCTTAAAAAAATATCATTTTTAATTGTGTGTCTAATTCAAATTAGTGGTATAAAAAAGATATTTTTGTTTCAGTCCACAAGTTTAAAACTTGGCAAAAATGAGAAAAATGTTTTCTCTACATCTCTTATTGATAACACAGTTCATATAATTATGTCTTATTTAAAAATTATAGCCATTAATTTTTGTATTGTTATAGTTATTTCCTTTGCCAAAATTTCTTCAAAAGGTAATAACTCCTATTCCAACTAATTTTTCAGAATTCTAATCAATAGAAATTATGGCAAAACAATGATAAAAGAAAAATTGTGTGAAAGTTTCAAGACAATCGGGTGAAAAAAGGAGGGGGTTGGAGGAAAAAACGCATTAAAAAGTAGTTTTGAAAACAAAAACGCATTTGAAAATAAGAGAACCGAGTTTTAGCATGATTTTCTCCTTTATGCCTGCTTTTCCTATAAAAAACTTTATTCTTATTCAGGCACTTGTAAACAAATATAATTATGTTCCAATTTTATTAAAATAAAATACAGAAAAGTAGTCAAGAGTAGTAACAGCCTTTTTAAGAACATACAAAATCAAATTATTTGAGGAAACAGACCTTAAATTGGGGTATACCATTGTGTTTTCCAAGCCATTTTCACAAAATTTCCACATTTCAATCTATTTTCATAGTTACCGCTTCGTTTTTTTAGGGACAATCACGTGCTTTGGGAATGTCAAAATCTAAAATTAGCCATATTTAATAAAAATCGACCTTTAGTCTCAGCAGTGTGGGAATTTCCGTAACGCCGTAAAAGTGTTTAGACTGCTGGTACTTGCACAGCCATTGGTTGTAAGAGGTGTAAAATGTAGTTACAGGCTAAAATAAATAAAATATTAAACATCTAATTTTAATGTACGAGTAAATGACTACTGGGGGTTATTTTCCACCTTTATAAAACACTCTGTTTAAAAAAGAGTACACGCTGTAATAAGCTATTAAATATTTTCTGAAGCCGTTAAAATATCATATTGTTGTTAACGTTATTTTACACTATATCAATGTGAACATCAAATTAATATCTTGAAATGATTTATCCTACCATTGCTGAGTGAAATGCAACAAAAACTTGAAAAGAAAAGGCTCTGTATTCGCACAAATATTATCTTAGCGTGTACGAGGGAAAGAAGAGAGACATGAGAGAGAAACGTGGAAGAAGAAGAGAAAGCATAAGGATATACATGTATAAAAAATGAGGGATTGGTTTGTTTCTTTTTTTTTTCCTCTCTTTCTTTTTACTGTGGAAACAAAATTAATAAATTGATAGAGATGATTGCCTTTTTCAATTTGTTAAATAAATCACATAACTTTTTTTTTTAGAACTGTTATGTGACGATTAAGAAACCCAACTAATTATACCAACACAATTAGGCCTACAATCTTAAATACAAGGGAGATGCTTTTTCACTGAAATCTTGCTGGGCTTCACCACTATGCACTGGTTGTCCAATTCCGTTCCATTTGTTTGAGGTTGTGATTTTTTTTCCCAACTTTGTTAAGTGGAAGCTGGAAATCAATAAACGAAACAGCAAGATAAAAGTCCACCAGCTACATTTTGTACAGCGAGAATTACACACATTTTAAATAGTATTGATTACGCTACTTTAAAGAAGGTAATTTTAATATTCTCTCCCCCTCATCTCTTTCTCTCTCTCAGTCTCTCTCTCTCTCTCTCTCTCTCTCTCTCTCTCTCTCTCTCTCTTGACATCGCGTGGGCGTAGACATTTCATCTTATCAGCCAGCTGAGCTGCCATCCTGAACTTCATATTGTCATTTATGTCACCGAAACAAAGCAGTTTGAACGAAGGGTCGAAAGTGCGCCATTGTTTAGTTCTTAGCCAGATCTTTATAAAGAGAGAGAGGGGGGGGGAGGATAGGGTGTGCTTGATCCGTGATGCCTTCACGTTCTATGTCACCAAATTAATTACAAACTAACTGGAATAAAAGTAGATTGCACGAAGGATGACGCAAGACATTAAAGCACACAGTTTAAAAAGATTGCTAACTGTCGGCGAAATAGTAATCTCCGTCCAAGATGATATCTTTATGACCTTTGATTTCAATCAAAAGGCCGAAAGCTCTTTATTTCCTTTTCCACTTAGGCCTGTCTGGCTGACTTGTTTGTTATTACTCTGGGTGCGTTGCTAGTGCATTGTGTTCCCGCGCCCTCCCCATCACATTGATCACAGTACTGTATTCGCCTACTAACGGTGTTGCGTGCTGCTAGCTGTGCGCGCGAACGTGTGTGACTGTGTGTAGCTTTTCGTGAGATCCTGGCTCTTCACTAGGAGCTACGTCAGTGGTTCTAAGCCTCTGATCCAGGGGTTCAAGATTTTTAAAATCATGACCTCAACCCAACCTCCCTTTTCCATTATAAATACTCATTGGTTCAACAATAATCATGCAATAAAAAGATTATATCTGCGTTGTTGAATCCACCTACTTTTATCCAAAAAAAGAAATTGAGCATACAAGCAAAGGATTAGGCATAGTCTATGACTTTATATTCAATTTGATTCCTTCCTGCGAATTTTATTTCCAGTGTCTTTGCTTGCTTTTATAAATATACTTTTTTCTTTTTTTTTTGCGTTTGTTTGAAATTTTTCTTTTGAGTAAATAAAACTCGAAGTTTCGAGTTTTTCTTTGAACCCGGGACCTTTAACTGTAAAATTGTGTCAATGTGAGGACCGTTTACACCACTCTTTTCCTTTAGCCAATCAAAACCTCGCATCGTGACCTAGCCCTCGGGCTAGCGTGAAGGAACCAATAGTCTGTCTCTACACAATTGAGAACGTTTCCACCCCCGCGTTGTGTGTGCGCCTGTGCCACCATGCTAAGCTTATTTCATTCACGAGCTGGGATTTATTCATTCACACACACCTTTGTTGGCTTATTGCATCGCTTCGCAGCCTCGCAGACCATTCAATTTTTAACTGATTTCATTCACGTTCGATTTTACTTTTCGGAGATAGATTTAGACCAAGTGCGAAAGGTAAGCAAAAAAATAAATAAATACGTAATTGTTTTTACGCTCTAGATCTTAATATGCTTCTACTTTAAATGTTATTCTTAACCCTTTTCGAGATAAGAATTATCTCAAATAAAGTATGATAAATTATTGGACTGGAGCCTAATTTTTGCACTAAATATTATGGCGAAAACAATGTTGATGAAGATTAGAGTTAATCGATCTTGATCTTGATCTAATCAATGCACAAATCACATAATTATCATTAGCACTACATCTAATGTAGATTTCTTCTACAAGCTGACCACTCATCTAGATTCCAGATCTAGGTCTAGTTCTAGATAGACGCTGTTGACATGGTAGGTTTTTTTTTTTTTTTCGCCTTCGTTCCTTGTTCCTTTATTTCTAGATTTGGTCCTGGGCTACCTATTACAGAGAGTTGTTGACTACGATGTGTACAATGGCTACGATACCTATTTATACCTATAGATCCACTAATCGCTTGTGTGAAAAGGATCCTTGAGTTAATTTCAAATTTCACAATATTGTTTGTGTGCCATGAGTCAAATGATTTGCGCTTCATTTTGTGATTTACTGACAACTCCAACATGTTTAAAGCTTGATTTTAGAATTTTTATGTTTTTTATTTGGGGCCAACAATTAAAATCAATGATTTTTATAGGCAGATTAGTAGATAACATTACAAAACATAAACACCATGCACCGACATCGATGACCTTACTTGTTAACCCTTTAAAATCGGCGCATCCGTTTAGAACTGTATGGTTTCATACAATTTCATTTTGTTTTCTTTCTGTCCCGCGCTCCCTATCTCTGTATCTCTCTCTCGCTCTCTCTCTCTCTCTCTCTCTCTCTCTCTCTCTCTCTGTTTCATGTGTTCGTGGGCTTTTCTGACTATCCTTACCACACGTATACATCACATCACATGTGCTGACAATATTGAGTATATTGACGCGTTTAGAGCTTTGAAAATAATTAAAAGGCTTACAAATTATTCTGACTCCCCTCAAACAGTGTTGAAGTTGATGTCATGTGTAAATATATTTATTATAATTCGCGCTGCCGGTATCCATATAGTACACAATGTATACATTTTTTAACGACCTATGATTTCCATTCTTAGAGTTGGGCCACAATATGCCTAATATGTGGTTGTATTACATATTGTTATGTAGGCTTACATGTTGCATATTTATTACTTCAATCTATACATTTTTAAATGTCAAATAACCGCACCTACACACCCCACCCCCTTCTTTTTTTTTTAGACAGGTTTAAAGCTGCCAAGTTCACCATGCCATGCTAACAAATAAAAAAGGGGCATCACTTGTATGACAAAGACGCTGCAGTACACGCGTACTAACTACTATATATGCACTTCGCCTGTCCAGCAGACACAGGCATCAGCATTCATGGTTGCCATGACTTGATCTTGATCTAATCAATGCACAAATCACATTATCATTAGCACTACATCTAATGTAGATTTCTTCTATAAGCTGACCACTCATCTAGATTCCAGATCTAGGTCTAGTTCTAGATGGACGCTGTTGACATGGTAGGTTTTTTTTTTTCTTTCGCCTTCGTTCCTTGTTCCTTTATTTCTAGATTTGGTCCTGGGCTACCTATTACAGAGAGTTGTTGACTACGATGTGTACAATGGCTACGATACCTATTTATACCTATAGATCCACTAATCGCTTGTGTGAAAAGGATCCTTGAGTTAATTTCAAATTTCACAATATTGTTTGTGTGCCATGAGTCAAATGATTTGCGCTTCATTTTGTGATTTACTGACAACTCCAACATGTCTAAAGCTTGATTTTAGATTATTTTTTTTTAAAAGTTGGAGCCAACCATTAAAATCAATGATTTTTATAGGCAGATTAGTAGATAACATTACACAACATAAACACCATGCACCGACAACGATGACCTAACTTGTTAACCCTTTAAAATCGGCGCATCCTTTTAGAACTGTATGGTTTCATACAATTTCATTTTGTTTTCTTTCTGTCCCGCGCTCCCTATCTCTGTATCTCTCTCTCTCTCTCTCTCTCTCTCTCTACTCCCCCCCCTCTCTCTCTCTCTTTCTTTCTCTCTCTCTCTCCCCCCCCTCTCTCTCTCTCTCTCTCTCTCTCTCTCTCTCTCTCTCTCTCTCTCTCTCTCTCTCTCTCTCTCTCTCTCTCTCTCTCTCTCTCTGTTTCATGTGTTCGTGGACTTTTCTGACTCTTCTTACCACACGTATTCATCACACCACATGTGGTGAAAATATCGAGTATATTGACGGGTTTAGAGGTTTGAACATAACCAAAAGGCTTACAAATTACTCCCCCCCCCCTCAAACAGTGTTGAAGTTTATGTGATGTATGTTATTATAATCCGCATTGCCGGTATCTCTAATACATATTTTAACGACCTATGGTTTCTATTCTTAGAGTTGGGTTAAATATGCCTAATATGTGGTGTACATGTATTTCATATTGTTACATGGTCTATGTAAGTACTGCAATCTAAATCATACCCAATTTATACATTCTTTAATTTCTTTTTTTTTTTTAGACAGGTTTCAAGCGACCAAGTTCACCATGCCATGCTTTGACATTTAACTAATAATTTAAAAAAAAAAAAAGGAGCATCACTCGTATGACAAAGACGCTGCAGTACACGCGTACTATATATATATATGCACTTCGCCTGTCCAGCAGACACAGGCATCAGCATTCATGGTTGCCATGGAAACGGTTTGCGGCGTAGACGTGTCCGAGGTGCCGGACGTGCTGTCCCCCAGCAGCGTGAACGACTGCCTGGTCATCGACTGCCGCTCGTTCCTGTCCTTCAACCAGGCGCGCATCGTGCAGGCCGTCAACATCCACTGCCCGCCCATCCTCAAGCGGCGCTCCGGCGGCTTCATCGCCCTGGAGAATATCGTGCCGTGCGAGACGAAGCGGAGCCAGCTCCTGCAGGGCATCTACAACACGGTGCTGGTTTACGACGAGAGCACCCGGGACCTCATTGACGCTCCGAGCGACTCCAACATCCAGTCTGTGATAACCAGCCTGCTCAAACAGGTGGAGAAGCTCACAGTGAGATTCATTAAAGGTCAGTGCATGCTCTTTTATTATTATGTAAAGCATTTAGACCTTTAGAGACAGCCTCAAAAGACGGTGATAGCCGCTATGTTAATGCCACCTGTTATTATTATTATTATTATTATTATTATTATTATTATTATTATTATTATTATTGTTGTTGTTGTTGTTGTTGTTGTTGTTATAATTAATTCCGTGTTCAGAACACTACTTTTGTACTACACCACACAGAAAAAAAAAAGAAATGAAGCAAATAAGCCTCAATCAACAGTAAATATGCACTAATGTGCAGTGGTCGCGAATTCGTCACTGAAACCACCACGTATGTAAGTCCACCAGTCCACAGTGACAATTAACACCCTCTTAGAGAACTAGTCACTTGACCAGTGCCATTGTTCTAATGATTCATGCCGAAGTCATTAAAATGGCATCGTGTGGGTTAAATCGATGTGTAATCAGAAGGGATGATTAAGGAGATTCAGAGAAAAAAATATCAATGAAAACTAAACACAGCACAGTGCTTTTCACGGATGCAGTGATCTAAGAAGACGTGCGATTGTTGTTTTTGTTGTCTTCTCACACTCTCATAGCGAATCGAAATCAGAAAGGTGGCATATACAATAATTTGTATTATACTTCTAGATGCCATCGAAAGAAAGAGGTGGCCAACCAAACAGGAACAATTGCTATGTAGACAGGTTCTGTTGACTGTTTTATAAATCTCTCAGCATGTGCATAAAGAGTTCCTCTTTTTTTTTTTTAAATGGATACATGTACTTACAAATGTATGGACTTGATTCGGATGAGAATCATTTGGATAGCTTGGTAAATTGCCACGGAGGGTGCACCTTTAACTTGTTCTTATATGTCAACATTGACATTCCGCTGCTTTGCAGCTGTTAATCGACGAACCCCACATGAATTATTGTCATTTTCAAGCAAATAAATGTTGGTATTGACGGCAATCAGGCAGGCGTTCAAATGTCATCGGCGTGCCAGTCCAAATAGAAGTTCCGGGTTTCTTCTTCTTTTTCTTCTTCTTTTCTTCTTCTTCTTCTTCTTTTCTTCTTCTTCTTCTTCTTCTTCTTCTTCTTCTTCTTCTTCTTCTTCTTCTTCTTCTTCTTCTTCTTCTTCTTCTTCTTCTTTCTTTTTCTTCTTCCTCCTCCTCCTCCTCCTCTTCCTCTTCCTCCTTCTCCTCCTCCTTATCCTCCTCCTCCCCTCCACTGTAAATTAAATCCACAAAAGATGCCACGATCGGTACATAAATACATAACAATTAACATTAAAGTGTCATCATGCCATGTGTGTTGCCCCCCAGGTGGATTCCAGGCGGTCCGGGAGGAGTGCCCGCTGCTCTGCATGAACCTGCGCCTGTCGCACTCCATGCGGGATAAACCGCCGCACAAGGACAGGACCAAGCAGTCGCGCATGGTAAGCCCCTAGACAATGGCCACACCTCATTGGTATACATCTAATGCGCTATCACGACTCTCTGATACTCTAAATCTTGAGTATTTTAAAAATGAAATAGGATATTATTATAATACACCTGATGTCATGAATGGCATCACCTACATATCGAACTGTTTTGTAAATTGCTGTGAATTCTGTGACGTCCAATACTTCACTAGGTACACGTATATTTTAGATCCACCTTAAGATGAACATTCGCGCATTATAAAGCACTATACAATGGCTGCAGCCCACTTATATACATGACTACAATGGCTTTTCTCGTTTCTCAAATACTCTAAATCTTGAGTATTTTTAAAATGAGATAGGGCACTATACACTGAGGGGACTAATGTCTACACTTGCATGATGAGACTGTTTTGTAGATTGCTGTGAATCCTGCGATGTCCATAATTCTATTAGATACACGCATCACAGTCTAACCCACTTTATGACAGCACATTAAAAGCTTACCTTTAGAGTCAAAATCACATGGCGATCCCAGTTTAGATGTTGTCTTCTTTGTTCAAGTAACTAAACTGGACAAAGTCGACACTTTTTTAAGACCCCAAGGAGTTGACTTCATCAGGATTTCAATGTATACATACATATTGTCATATATGTTGCTGTTTGACCCTCAGTGTCTTATGTCAATGTCCAGCGATTTCCTTCAGCACATAAAATTGCCAGACGTCAGTCTTGGGGCTCGTCCACAATATAGCCTATATAGAGCTGACGTTTGACGTTAAACCAAATCAACTAAAACTACCAAGTGAACTTGTTACTTTGTGGCCTCTTGACGTTGGATGTAAAAAACTGACCAACCTACCAAGTCTTCTCTCGTGATCCAGTCATATCGTTGTTTTTTTCCCTCCCTAGAAGATACGCATTATAAGAGAATTATATTCTCATTCCCGACTGAAAGTTTTGAGGTACATAAGCAAAGAAAATATGTGAGGGCGAACATTGCGCTCTCTTGTCTCTTGGATGCGTTTACACGTTTTTTGGATGGTTCCATACCGATATCAATGTGGATTTTTTCCCTTGTTTTGTTGTTGTTGTTTTTTGTGTGTTGTTGATACGTTTTATACTTTTGACTCCTACCCTGTTTTTACGGAACTCCACTCGAGCACCGCTGGTCTTAAAAAAACAAAAAAACAACAACAATCCCGCACTTTTTGCCTGAAGTCCGAGATAGATTTAACTACTGCTTGGGTCGTCTTCCAAGAGTCAAGAAACAAATTTATAGGGAAAGTAATATCCTTCATCAACCCGCGATAATTACCTTTTTTGTGTGGTCTTAGACTTTCTTGCTTCAGCATTGATATCGTTTTTTGCATCCATTCTGTCTTCAGGGTTAACTTCAGCCCTAACTGTTCTCTAACCACCATATTAATCAAGGTTTCCCTGGGGGCAATGAAGTATATTACCATAAATTATAGGATTTTGGATTTTGTATTTTCAAAGACGTGATACAGAACTTAATTTAAGTCTGAGTCTAAAAGTACAGCCAGTATTCAGTTGCTCAACGAATTATAATATATTCCTATTATTCAATTTCAAAAGAAATAGAATCATTTTCTTTTTCGCCTATTTACTATTTACTTTTTTAAACTTTTGAAATTAATTGAGTGTATTGAAATAACCTCAATTAGATACTGCAGAAAAAGTAGCGTTCATTTTCCTTATTTAACTATGCGGATGTTTTATTTCTAATCGTCATAAGTCGACTCGTAGTTTAGTTATGATATTTTATCTTGTAATTCGAACCTGACATTGGGAAAAACAATTCAGTTTAATTTTATTTTCGTTCCTATATCTTGCGTTTGAGGGAACAGAGTTATGACAGAAACTCAGTTTGTTATGAGGCGAAAAAAAAGACTAATCTGATTATAAAAACGGCCATTCATCTTTGCCAGCGCACTAATTCAACCCTTGCTGATTGAACTAAGAGTGTGTGGTTTTGTCGAGGGCTTTTCGTTCATGGAGAGAATCCCAGGGAATACCATGTACTTGCTTATTTAGCCGAAGAAAATCGTGTTCTGATTTCTTCAAGACTTTCTACACTAAACTAAAAAAAAACAAAACAACAAAACAAAACAACTACTAAATCCAGTTGCAAGTGATCTAATCTCAACTGCTTTATAGTGGTACCATGTTTAACTCTTTCTCTTTCTCTTAAAAATTATTTTGGGCATCTATAAACATATACGTGTTCTTGAATTGCATTTCCTGTATTAACCGTATTAACCCTGCTAAAAAAAGACCTACCCCCCCCCCACACACACACACCCACACGCACATACATACACTAACACAGAAGCAAACAAATTAGTCTTCCCCCCAGTCGGTGCTTGCAGCAGTGACAGTCATCGATTAGTGCACAATACTCACGTGCGATGTCTCTCTCTCTCTCTCTCTCTCTCTCTCTCTCTCTCTCTCTCTCTCTCTTTTCCTGGTAGACGATGTTAAAGCATCCTTTTCCTTCTCTATCTGCAATGTTTCATTTTCTCTAACCATCTTATTTGATGTTTGTTTTCATATATCTCTTCCCTCTTTAAGTGTTAGCCTGTGTTCTTATAATTCTCGGTATTCCATTTTTACTCTCGCTATTCCTGGTAGGCGATGCTAAAGCACCATTTCTCTGCACTACCATTAATTTGTCTAATACTCCCATTAACCCCATCCACAATACAGCCTATATAGTGCTATATGGTGCTGATGCTGGACAGTAAACCAAATCAACCAACCAACCTCATGTCCGCCTCCACAATACAGCCTAGGCTATTTAGTGCTGACGTTGGATATTAAGCAACTAGCTCAATTCAGCCATCTAATTCCCTTCATTTAAACACACACACACTGTATATATATATATATGTATATTAGAGCTTTTAGAGCTGTTCACAATATAACCATTATATAGCACTGACGCAGGGCGCGAAGTAACAAATCAAACTATTTTCATGTACTATTAGTATTATAATTAATTCTATTTTTCAATCTCCGCCTGTTTGTGTGGCTGTGCTTTAAGAGTATGTTTTTATAAAAAAAAACTAATTTTCTCGACTGATCTAAGTGGCTGAGCCCATGCACGCGCCTTCATGTTCGCTCGTTCAAGACTCATCCTTCTGGCTTGTTTTATTTCCATCTTTTTAAAATCTTCCTACACACATGCACTGACAGTGACAGTCACATTTCTTCTCATCTCCTTCATCCGCTCTGTTTGACTTGGCTTCGCCCACACGGCAGAGTGAGCTTGGCTTCGTCTCTCTATCTCTCTCTGTGTCTGTCTGTCTCTCTCTGTCTCTGTCTCTGTCTCTGTCTCTCTCTCTCTCTATCTCTCTCTCTCTATCTCTCTCTCTCTCTATCTCTCTCTCTCTCTCTCTCTCTCTCTTGACATCGCGTGGGCGTAGACATTTCATCTTATCAGCCAGCTGAGCTGCCATCCTGAACTTCGTATTGTCATTTATGTCACCGAAACAAAGCAGTTTGAACGAAGGGTCGAAAGTGCGCCATTGTTTAGTTCTTAGCCAGATCTTTATAAAGTTACTGGAAGTCGAAATCTGTATTGAAGCATAGCATTGCCTTTCATGCCCCATAAATGAAAACCCACTCTCCCCATCTTACCTCTTCATTTAGGATAATTGGATTCGATTGCGCTTGAGTGTGCTTTTTCTCGTAGTCTGGTGCACGAACCCTCTGTTCTAATTTATAAAAACAACCTGTTTACTGTATACCAAATAGTAGTAACATCAATATTTTGTATTAATCTGCCACCCTGTCAGCTTTTTTATGTAGATGTTCTATCACCATTATATTTCTTTACTTCTACGTATATCCGTTCAAACTGCCTATCAACTATTTGCCTCTATCATCTATCTATTAAACAATCATTCAATCAATCTATCTATCTACCTAGCTATCTATCTTTCTTTCGATCTAAACGCTCTACCTGTACACGTAATTTTATAATTAAAAAATAACAACATTTTTTTTGTTACAATGGCGTGTATTCATTTTCACGTTTCCATCTCCACTCACTGTAATAAGTTCTCTAATTTTCATCTAAGCTTTGGCCGACTGCTGTAATTTTCCATCTCCTTATCTATGACCTATCAGTGTTGCGGGTGCCTGGCTAAATCCCACATCCTGTCTACCAAACTATTTTACCCACATCCTTAAATTTTTTATTGGTTTCTTGCACTGAACTGAGTGTGATGCTCCGATAACGGTGCTTTTATTTTATTCATTTTTTCCCCCTGTAGATTAACACATTGCTTCTAGTTTAAAATCCACTGGCACCTCTCTCTCTCTCTCTCTCTCTCTCTCTCTCTCTCTGTCTCTCAGACTCGCGCCTGCCCTGTTTATTTATCTTAATAACTACTAAGGTCTATTTGGTTCTCAGATTTATTTTTTTATCCAAATGTAATCTAGAATGCACCCAGTCCTTCTTTACCAGCCACGCCTACACAATTTCGCAGTGAGGAAAATTGCATCTAAACTGCCATACATATTATATAATCTAAAAATGCTGACTGGTTGTTTCGAGCACTTGCTTCCTTCGTTGAGTTTCTTTTGTTGATAAACCGCTATTATATTATTCAGTTGAGGGAAAAAAAGAAAGAAAAATAAAACAAATGAGCAACAAACAAAAAAAAAAACATTCGCAAGTAAAAAAAAAAAACGGAATTCTATGACTAGATGAATTTCAAGTTATTTCAAACTCCTGAACTGAATTTCAGGCCTTCCAATTTCCACGTGCCTCTCTCTCTCTCTCTCTCTCTCTCTCTCTCTCTCTCACACACACACACACACATATATACCAGTCCCCCCTATACAAGAAACAAAAACCAACAAAAAAAATGTAACGGTACAGTTTTTACTACCCAGAATGTTTATGCTTAACGTGATAGATCATACTACCGGTGTTCAGTGTAATAACAGTCTGATGTCTCATCCTTTGCCGACCTCTAAAGGTACAGGCCAAGTACTACGTTAACGACCTCCTTATGTGAAGTAATGAAGTACTTGGACTATACATAGCGCACACGACTAACAAACCTTTCAAAACAGATCATAATGATGATGCTTGCCACCTGGACAGGGGGGAAAAGGAAAGGGGAGTTGGGGCTGAGATGAGCCATCATGTTGCTTGCTATCAAAATCGTATGGAAAAAAAAGTCTATCTGGAGACCCAGGGCTATTTTTGGAGCAGCCCATTTTCCCGTTTTTCTCACCATTTAATAACACATTTGTGTCTTTTTTGTTTTTGTTTTGTTTAACCAAGCGACCCTTTTCTTAACCTGCCATGCTCTTTTTAATTTACTGTTTTCGGAGAAACAAGATTTGTGAGTTTTATTTTGAATTCTTTTTTATTTCTTCTTTCTTTTTACCTGTATCCTTTGTGTGTTTTTTGGGTCGTCATGGTCATCGTTCTCCCAATCGCCGTCCGCCTCCTCCTTTCAACGTCCTCTGAAAATATTGATCAATAAATGCGTTTTGGTTGCTCTAAACTTATTCTAATGGTTTATCTCAAGGACGACCAATCTGTAAGCAGCAGCCTCTCCATAATAAATACTAAAATGTTCATAGTACTCGCAATTACAACTCATCCCATTCCCCATTACACAATGAAAGCCTAATGAGGATGAAACTGAAACTCAGAACATACTGGGTCTGGTGATGCAGCTTAGAAGAAAATTCACCGTGTTGTCTGAATGTTGCAGAGCCACCCCTAGCAAGTAGCAAGTAATCTAGATAGCGGAAGTTGGATCTAATTGCTTTGTCAATTTCAGCTGGCACAGTCAGAGCCCGGCCCTAACTGGTACATGAGGCCGGGAACACCCGTCATTAAGAGTAATGGACCACTACGACCAGCCCTAGCACCTTATGGCCAAACTGTGTGGCTGAAAATAATGTTGATCAATTTTACCTCGAAATACAGTATATGTACAATGTCCATTTTAATATAAAATTGCTGGTTACTTGCATATCTGCTGGTACAATGTAGGAAGATTGTTCTTACTTCCACACCAGCTAAGTCTTGTCTCAATTCGTAATGTTTGTGATTGTACATGTTATGAGCCGTGTCGATGAGATCCCTATATCTTCGCATACTGGCCTCGCCGGCCCAGTCGCATTAGCTAGTTTACAATAACATTCTGTTTGTGGGTGCCTATGATTAAGGGATGGTAATTACCTTATTAAAAATCACCTACGCTTGCGCGATAGATGCCCAAAGCATCAGTGTTCAACCTTAATGTTTCCAAATGGCAAAACATTCTGTCGCCCACTGCCTTTACACTGTTCGGTGAAACCCCCATAATTATAATGAGCATAATTATATCACTCTTTTTTTAATATTTCCCTCCCCACGCAAAGTAAAATCCTTAATTTTACGCCCCCGTGGGCTTTTCTGGAGAAACATACACGGAGATGCGAGCTCCAGTTGAGATTCAGCTCATTAGTTAACTTCAGTCTACACAGTCATTGACATAACATTAGCGCGACGTGCGAAAATGGAAGGGGCGCTACTCCTACGCACGCGCGCGTATGAATACCAAATTAATGAATGGAACGCGTGTCTCTCTCAATGACCTAGTCCATTCATGGCGATCCTCTTGTTTCAGCGGCGGTTCATTCAGACTTTCACTGCACCATAACTATCACCTTGATCGCTGGGATGGGTGAACAGAGTCTAGATCTAGTTACGATGACGGTGACGGATTGCTACGCCCACATAATATACCACTTGTTTTTATCGTGACAATTCACATCACAATACACTCGTCTCGCTAATAAAGGTCATTAGAAACTCGAGTGGTGGTTTGTTATAGCACGCACACACATACACCATAATTACTCTGTTTCATTGTGAGTACATACGAAAAATGCGTAGATCGATTGAAAAAAGGTAATTAAGTAGAATAAGCTGATACATTTATAATGTTTCAGTAATATATAAAGTGAATCCAATTAATGTTAATTGCTGTATATGTATAAATTTTGATCTACATTTTTTTTCCTTACTAATTTTATCTTTCAATCGGATCCACCAACAATAACGCATAGTATAGTTTGATCCTTATCGACAGCACAATAGCTTTTTCTTTTCTTTTTTTTTTATAATCATTTTGTTTATAAACAAAGGTCAAGATTTTCTGCAAGAAGGATGTTCAATTAAAAAAAAAAATTGAGTTAATTTGTTTCAACGTCCAACTTCAGCACTATATATACTATTTATTGCGGACGAGTCCCAAGACTGACGTCGAACAATTTTATGTGCTGCCACACACGACACAGGGCGGGGATACCATGACTCCTGTCTCAGTCGGTGACACTCCTTCCCCGTGCAATATTCTGTACTAAAAAGTCAGATGATCAAGTGATTTCCTCAACATATTAACACCTTTGAGGTTTCAATACAACGCGTTACATCTGACCCGTTTGGACAAGAGACATGACTGCAAGACAGTTTTACTTAAAAAAAAAATTAATAATGTTTGTATATAGGAGACAGGGCTGAGTTTTACATTAAAAACAATTAATGATAAAATTTGACAGGAGATAGGAGCGCCAGGCAATTTTATTTAAAATAAAAACTAATGATGTAGCTGGACAGGATACGAGAGTTCAAGATTGTTTTACTTAACAATAAAAAGATGTGGTTTGGCAGGATACACGATTGCAAGACGGTTTGCTTAAAGATTTAGTTTGACAGGAAGCGGGGGTTCAAGACAGTTTTACTTAAAATACAAAGATGCAGTTAAACAGCAGGCAGAAAAGCAAAGCAATTTTATTTAAAGTGCAAAGATGCAGTTGGACAGGAGACAGGAGGCAGGAAACCGAGACAGTGCTACTTAAATTACAAGACATTCTAGTGCCATGGTCGGTGTATACTGTAGACTGTCTGTTTTTGTATCGATCCACAAGGTATTGATCGCGCGGCCATCCCCTGGCTGGGCGTGAGCGCCAGCTGCTGCCGGGTGACTGCCACACACTACAGGCCTGGCGCTCGCGGCCCGCACCGAAACGAAGACCCTAGTTTAGAGTACATGTATGTGCGCCGGCGTCCAAGCTTTATGCTTTAGCCAATGGACGATCGGAAACCCCCAGTGCCATTGGGGCGAATTATGTGCGTGCGTTAACAACGTGTGAATCGCGAGGCCTCTTGCATCAGTCCCGTACTGTAACTAAACTTGTTTTGTCATTACAATGTATTGTAGTAGCGAGTTTACAATTGTACTTTGGTAGCTTATTACTATTACTTCTCTGTACTGCATAAACATGTAATTCATCTTGACGTTTTACACGATTTACAGTGACACATAGTTTTTTTCCCTCCTTATTTTGTTAGCTGCGCTTCATATTATTAAATGTTCAGTATAATAGACTATTGAGCGACCCGTTTCCTGACCTCAACTGATTAGATATTAGGCCCTTTGAAAATAAACTTGTATACTGTACATAAAACTTTAATGTTTTTAAACAAATGCTGTATAAATTTCCAGCAAAAATAATAAACTACATGAAAGAAAAGACTATCAGATTACGCTTACCCATAGCTGCACTGTTGTCGTATGTAGATCTATTGTCATTTGATGAACCGAGAGTTAAAACTAAAAACGAAATATTTGAAAGTAGCATTGCATGTTTCAATCGTCATGCGATAAAATGTAATAAGCTTAATATAAGATGGATATGTTGAAGTGGGCGTATTAGGGGTTAAAAAAAAAAACGATGGGAGTTTTGTTCGGAAATACAGAAGCTATTTATTATGTTCTTTCCATATATAGTTTCAAAGATCATTAAACGTTTGTTTTTAGACCTATAACACTCCTTTAAAAGCGCTTTAAAAGAATCATGGCTACACATTTTGTACACTCAAAAACAAACAAATTAGCATACAAACAAACAAAAACAAAAACAACAACAAAGAAAATCCTTTTTTATAGCACTAGGTTTGTTGCACCCCAACAGCGGGCAATAAATGGAAACTCTCTTGTGACATCTTGAATGTCTGTAAACAATGAAATGAGCTGCTTCTTCACCAGAGTATTCCGATCACTTAAAACAAAACCATCTATGTTAGTGCATGTCTTAAGAGACACGTCTCACCCTTGTCTCCTTTCTACTCCCCACGAAATCACACCTCGAGTCAACACTATTTCTGTCCGAAAATAAGTGTGTTTGTGTGTGCGTGTGTGTGTGTGTGAATGAGAGTGAGTGGGTGAGAGAAGTAAGGGGGGAAGATAGATAGTTAGATAGATAGATAGATAGATAGATAGATAGATAGATAGATAGATAGATAGATAGATAGATAGATAGATAGATAGATAGATAGATAGATAGATAGATAGATAGATAGATAGATAGATAGATAGATAGATAGATAGATAGATAGAGAGAGAGAGAGAGAGAGAGAGAGAGAGAGGGGTGAGAGAGAGAGAACCATCTCTGATACGATATTGAGCGAACAGAGAGACAACAGACAGACAGACACACAGAGAGAGACAGACACAAACAGAGAGACGGAGTGGTGAGAAAGGAGGGGGGGGGGGTCTGCCTGTGACCGCACGTGCATGTCCCCTGTCGCCAACGCCAGCTAGCAGCTAGGATCCAGGACTTCCAGGACCAGGGTGAGTGAGTGAGTGAGTCATACTGCTCACACTCGGCCTGGCTGGTCCGCCCACGACCTGGGCTCAATGGCCAGGCTCTGAGCTAAGCAGAGCCAGGCAGGGTACAGGCCCTGGTCGCCGGGTGACCGCAGACCCGACAAGGACATCGGGTCATGGCGGCTTGAGCCCGGAATACCCTATAGATTTAAAAAATAAATAATAATAATAATAATAATAATAATAATAATAATAATAATAATAATAATAATAAACCAACCAGCTAGGATTAGCCTATTGCATATGAAAACATTTGAAAAGTAAAACAAAGTATTTTATGGAAATATAATTATATTAGATGCTTGATATGCAACCGAATGCTAGAATGCTTTTGATGAAGTTCGGAATACCAGGGTTCTGGTCTTATGATTTATATTAAAAACGAAATAAAATAACCAATTAGCTAGATATAACTATTGCATATTTAATGAAAACACAATAATTAGATCCTAGACCCGGCGCTCATGGTGGTTAGAGCTCGGAATACCACGGCGCTTATAGTGGTCAAAAATAATAAATAAGCGTGCTAAGATTATCATATTGCACAATAATGAACACATTTGAAAATTAAATCAAAATATATTTTGAAAATATGATATGCATATTAAAAAATTAAAATGAAATGTTTCTGGCACTACAATGGAACCAATACGATTATAAAGATAGACTAAAATATGTGTACATGTATTCATTAAATAGAGTACATTTAACAGCCCTTTGCCAAGCTTGACATTAATTATTACTCACAATAGTAAGCGCTATTCAGACAAAATTATTTCGAGCAAACAGCTAAGGATTATTAATTATTGTGGCAGCTTGATCCTACATGTTTTATTTTGACCTTTTCTTGTTATTACTTCCATGTATTAACTCGATAAAATCATTGCTGTTTGTCTTCTTTATTAAACGGTCATGTGGGCGTCTCTCCGTCTCCTCCTCCTTGTCTGCATAATTTAAAAACCTGGAAGGAACACGTTAAGTCCGCCCCCACATAGGCGTTGTGACTATGCTTCGATTAGAATTCCCACGTGATTGCACTTCAAAAGTTGTTACATTTATTGCATAGGCAAAGACGTGCCTCTTTCAAACACCTGCCTCTTCTCGAGCATTGATAATTGGACTTTTATTGAATCTGATTTAAAAAAAAAAAAAGGATAAAACATAAAAAATAAGAGGAGATATATCTACGAGTAAGTTAGCGTTTCGTGTGAAATTCGAGTCAATTTTGGTTGTCCAAGCTACAAACAGCTTTGGGAGAAACATTTTAATTAGATGGAGCCTTCACATTCGTTGTAAATTCATGTACACACAGTACACGTACATATGTTGACTTGATAATTTAAATCACTGACCCATAGATAGAGAAAAAGAGACAAAGAGAGGGAGAGAGATAGAAAAAAAAAAAGAAAGATTGAGTTATATATGTAGAGAGAGAGAGAGAGAGAGAGAGAGAGAGAGAGAGAGAGAGAGAGAGAGAGAGAGAGAGAGAGAGAAAAGACAAGAAAGGCGGAGAGATTCTATATACAGTAATAATTAGATCGATTTACCTTGAGAGTGGTGTTGTGTGTACGTGTGCCTGTATCATTGAGCCAATGGGCGGTTCCAGTATGTTATTCTAGTGGGTCCAGCTTCTGCTCTAATTTTCAACCGTTGACGTCAGATCAGCGGCACTACTGCCTCGTATTTTAACAGTATGGGCCGTTTTTGTACGCAATTCTAGCCCATTTGCATGTACTTGTATTATACATTTATGCATTAGTTTTATTTTCTTCCAGTTCGTGGGATTTTTCTCGATCTTGAATTTTTGTTCGGCGCTGTCGCCCACCTTTTCACCAGTTTGATGGCTTGTTTTCGTTTTCAATTTATTCTTGTTTTCTGCATATCAATGCGTCTTAGGCGTCATCGAACTGTTAGCGTCATTAAATGCATGCATAAATGGAAGTACAATGTACTTTTTTTGTAATACAGACACTCTTTCTTTCCTCTCTCCCACTTGCTCAATCTATGTCTCTCTCTCTAACTCTTTTCTCTATTTTCTTGGCCTCATTTCTCTCTCTCTCTCCCTCTCTCTCTCTCTCTCTCGCTCTCCATCTTCCCTACTCGTTTCCATTTTAAGTGCATTCGTCTTAGCCAAGCTTTCCCCCACTGAAATTCACCAAGCAACAAGCTACCTAACAAGTGAACAATGCATGGATGTATGTAGTATGTATGAACACAATCTATTTTCCTCTAGATGTCGACGTTACATGTTTGTAGCCTACCTACAATTCCAAGTCGGAAACGACCCTTGAGCTCTAGTCCTCGCAGTAATCTCTGGCCTGTCGACTGTCGAGCTTGGAGCCTTCGATCAGATTTACAACAGCGTGTGTGGCTAACAACCTCCCACGTCCTCCGCCCACGCACTCCAGCCTAGCGCGATCGAAGATATGGCTCTGTAGAGTGTAGATCTAGCCATTTACTTTGCGCTCTCTGTTTCTCTGTCTGTTGTAGATCTCTCTCGCTCTATCTATCTATCTATCTATCTCTCTCTCTCTATCTATCTATCTATCTATCTATCTATCTATCTATCTATCTATCTATCTATCTACCTCTCTCTACTCGCTCTCTCTGCCTCTTATTTTCCCCCTTATACCTCGCTCCTCTCGTCTCTGGGTCTCTGTCGCTCCATCTCTGTTTCTCTTTCTGTTGCGCTCTTTCACTTTGTTCCTACCCCTCTCCCTTTTTCCCTCTCTAGTTTACTCAAAACTCGATCAACATTATCGTACATGTATTTATTGTTATGCCTAGCTACATTTGAGTTAACGATCGCATCCTGTGTTGACTAAAACCGTACGATCGGATTGGTGTTTGATAGTATAGTAGACTATACATGTACTTCGCTCTCCCCCCTCTCTCTCTCTCTCTCTCTCTCTCTCTTCTCTCTCTCTCTCTCTCTCTCTCTCTCTCTCTCTCTCTCTCGCTCTCTCTCTTATATGGACGTTGTATTATGCATTCATCATTGAATCCATGGCAACGGTCATTAAATTACGCCAAGAGGAATTGCACACAAACAACTACTTCACGCGCACATAATTGTGATTAACAAATTCCAATAAATTATAGTTTTAAAAGAGATAATTGGACATAATTATCTGCTTTGAATTGTTTTCCGTTTAGGGATTGTTAAGTTCAGGGCTCGTTTACAATTCGAAATATTTCTTATTACACTAGTCTACCCTATTTGGTTTACACCAGTGGCAATCTTAATACTTGTCTAGTATTTCGCGATTTTCTAAACAAATTCAGTGAACTACGAATGGTGTTGGGTGTCAAATTGCAGTGAGCGGATGCACAAATGGTTGTTCTGAATGAAATTTAAACATGATGACTTTGGCACTGACCCGAGATGTTAATCGCCCACCATGACACACCCAATGTCCGGCAGCTGTTTCCTTTATCTAGACCACAGGGACATTGATCATTGCTTGACTTAGAGAGAGCTTGTGTGATGATATAAAAATACAACCACGTAAAAGGAGAGCAAGAGTTGTTAGAAGTCGCTATATACATACCGAAATGTTAGATTACACTTTTTTCTTTCTTTCTTTCTTCTTTTTTCATTTTAATATTCGAAAGCTGTTTTAAAACGAGAAATCTCTGCACGTAACAATTTAAAAACACTGTCTATTCATTTAAAGGAAATATTAACAACTACATTACCGTTATGACTGTCTGTGATAGAATAAAAGAGAGCTTACTTAAAGTTGAGTTTTAAGTTCTCGAAAACAATTATCCATAACACGTTCATACATTACATACATCCTTGCAAACCTGTCCTTGCATTTCACCACCACCGTCGCCACAAACCACGCACATTTTTTTTTAATTCACAATGCGTGGTAGCATTCATCACATTTTCCGTCTATTTGCATTAAAAATTTTGCGAGACATTCCCTATCCCCTTAAAAATTGCCATGGCGCCCTCACTCGCTCTCTCTATCTCTCTGTCTCTCTCTCCCTCCCTCTCTTTCACTCTCTCCCTCTCCCTCTCTCTACGCTATAAAATATCCTTAAATTATGTTTTTGTTCTATCGGGCATTGTAAGGGGTTTTAATATTAACATGAAGTTCTCCATCCCCCAGTTAAGCGAATCGGTGAAGTTTGAAATCGATAAATAAACTGGTTGTGTGGGCGAAACACAAAGAAGTACTTAGTAGGAAAGAAACGTGAGATGTACACGTGCAATAAGTTAGCCTATTGCAAATGGATGTACATGTAGTATTTGTCTACCGCTATAAACTAATTGCCACTGTTATGATAAAGAGCCTCAAGATTCAACCAGTTAAAACAATGCCTTTTCTAGCCCGTTATTTTAATTCGCAAGATTAATTCTGTCTACGACATTCGTAATAGATGGCAATTCAGTTGCAAAAAGTGTGTTACAATTCATTTTAATTATGGAGATTGCTTTTTTTCTTCTTCTTCTTCTTCCATTCCTTCTTTTGTTAATAATGGGTGATGCATTGTTCGTATAGATCTATACATGCGATGAAACATAAAACGGGTATTGACAATAACTTTTTTAAAACTTTTTAACCATCAATTCAGGATTAAGAATTTCACCGCTAAAAAAAAAAGTAAATAAAAATATCAATCCATGTACTACCCGCGAAGACTTTACTTTCTTTAAATTCTTGCATGATATTTCGGTAAGCCGCGCCGATGAATATAATTATCTAGATCTGTATGTCGAGACAATTAAAGAAATTGAAAAAAAAAAAAACAGGCATAAAATATTGCATCCAAAAAAGCAGTTCATGACATTGATAGAGGCAGTATGTGATCATAGCGCTGTAATCCTACTTTTAGTCTGCTTTTCATTAGGCCTATCCTTATATAGTGGAGGTAAACAGTCTTTATGGGGAAATGTATCTCCAACATGTTGTCATTGATTTGAATACCTTTGACACCTACGCGTGAGACAGATTAAAATTTCATAGAATGAAAATAGTATTATAAAGACAAAACGATACAGAATTTTTTTGTTATTTACTGGAAAATAACTTCTCATTCACAATTTGGCGTATTTTTTTGCTTTGTTCAAATGAATAAAAAACATCCTTAACAACTTTAAACAATCTTAAAACAACAACCAAACTTAGAGCCATAATCTGCTGTTTTACTAAACATTTTTTCTTTGGCGTGTGAGCAGGAAATGGGAGAGGTGGTAATCATTAGTTCCTGGCAAACCTAACGTACACAAACTGTTTGCTTTCGATTCTCTTGAGAAGGCCCCGGCCATGCGACACTTGGTGCGGCGTCTTGTTACCCACTCCTAGCACTCTGCGAACTGGCTCGAGCAGTTTCCACGGTGACCGTATCCTCCGAGCCTGTTTTGCACCTGGGCCGTGACCCCAGTCACCGTGCCCCTGGACTGTCAATAGTCCACAGAGTTTTGTTACATGTTGCCTTCTGGTGCTGTGTCGGGTTTCCGCCTCAAGTTTTCACGGGAAGCGTTAATTTCCGCGACCCCAGAATAACTTTACAAGATCTCTGTGCCTTTTTTTTGTTTGTTTTAGTTTTGTTATTATCAGCTCACGATTTACTAGCGCCGACACGCTTGTGGGCATATATTTTGAATGTTGTTTGTGTGTGTGTGTTATTGTAAAAGGAAACCCAGACAGTACCGTGGATTATAAAGTGTAGGACATTGATGGTGATGATAGAGGTGATAACGATTACTGCCGTGAACACTAAATAGTGACCGCCTTTAAAGGGCGATCCTTAAAAAAGGAGGAAAAAAACAAACAAACAAAAAACAACAGCAACGCACGCGTGGTCCTTCATAATACACTTTTAGGATAACAAATCATTTAGCCGCACCCTTGATCACATTTTGAATGATTTGTGACTCCAACAACAGGAAATACCCAGCCTCTGGCGTTTTACTGCATTAGTATTTTTACCAATAAAATTTGCACCAAACCCTGTTCGCCCACAGATAAAGTGAGTTTCAATGAAACATTCATGATTGGTTCTCTTTGCGTTTTTCATTACCTAGCTCATTATTCTCCTTGGAAATTAATATTAGTTTTATAGGGGTTTTATGAGAATGACGGTAATTTTAAATTATTTCCGCTTCATCTCTAACAGAGGAGAAAAGCCAAATCAGTAAGTCACCTGGTTCATTCAGAAAACAGCTGCTGTTTCATTCACAAAATGATGGCACTGCAACGTCACGTAGTAGTAATAAATGCTGTAGTAAAACAGCGCATTCATGCGATACCTACTCCATGGGGGTGTACCATTCATCATCATCCCTGTTAATATTATTACTGTTATAATTATTGCCCGCCACAGCTGGCCAGCTGGTTGTGAAGGGGCGTGGCTGCAGCTGGCGCTCCATAATGATATTCGCACTAAGAGATAGTAAGTAATGTATGCAGGGAGAGGGGGTGGGGGCGGTGTAGCTCAGTTGCTAGACGGTTAGCAGATTAGCAGAGGCGCGTGTCAATTAATGAGGAGATCCCGGATTCGATCCCACTCAGGCCCCATAATGTTTGCTTAGTGATTTCCCACTGGTTAAATCGCTGTCAGGATAATTTGACCACCTGAGACGAAAGTCTTGGCATAGCATAAGACAGAACCTAAAGACAGTTAAAAGTTAGATTTGCGGCCTTTTTTCACCCCATCCCCTTTATACACACATACTCGTCCACTTGAGCCTAGAAAAAGGAGAGAGTTTGACTATGAAGGAGTTTTCCTTTCAGGGGAAAAACACACACACGCACAAAACGAGAATATACATGAATATTTTAAATCCTTGTTATAGAAGAAGGTAAGAACATTTTAGATGAAGACACGGCTAAATTGAGTGATGCAGATTATAATTGTCTTGAAATTTAGTTTGTGCTGTTCTGATACTGCCATTTCTTAAGATCGTGATGCATGTTTGCATTTCTCCTAATCCCTGTTAATTTTCACTTCTCTCTCCCCTCTCTATCTTTCTGTACCTCGCCTTTCTGGCGAATGTTAATAGGCGATGAAAACCTGCCCTTCTTTGATGACGCACACAGAAACCTACACCTGACGTTTATCCCTGATACCATCAGACCCTGTCAATCCCTTCTCCTACTTGCATCCTACGCGGAGAGCTGCAGTCTGAGAAATATGAAGTTGGAGCTTTATGTTCAGTCTCCACTCTACCATCCCCCACCCGTGGGTTTTCACCCTTTTTAAATAGACAAGTAAGAGTGTATCAATGATCGATCGTGGCCTTGTGCTTTCGTTATTTTTCCATTCCCTATAACTTACTTAAGGGTGTGGGCGGATGATCCAGTTATTATTTTTTGTCGCTGTGAGATGACTGATCAATCTACCTTTTCTTAGTCAAATAGCGTTATGAGAATTAATCATAACTTCCGACCATCTGTCGCAAGCGACTTGATCCATCACGAGCCTCTAAAAAAAACAAACTAGGCCATTGATGGCTTATATAATTTTACCCGTGTCTTACATCAGCTATTTAGGACCATGAAACAATAACCTTTCCTGAAGAAAATTGAAATCTAGTTTTCAGAAGTTAAAAAATATAGCACTAAAAAAAAAAAAAATTAAAGTTAAAAAATATAGCACTAAAAAAACAGAACCAACCACACACACAAAATACAACAATAAAAGACGAAAAAAAGAAAGAAAACAAAAACAACAATAACAACAACAAACAAACACGCAAATAGTGTGGAAGGAAACAGGAAAAGGCTAGTGTAGGGGCACATTCAGTATACTGTAGGAACAGGTTGGATTGTGCTTTATTATGAAAACCTACCTATTAACCCACAATTTCGTTTATTCCTCAACTATTTCTCATAACTTATTACATTTTTATTTTAAACTTCTGCCTTTTGAATTCTAGTTAAACATGACATGATTAGAGTTGCCCTGTGTAGAAAGTTGGAAACTTTGCCTTTTTATCATGCGTAAACAGGTCCCTATCGTCATCGCAGTGGGAGGGGAAATGTCACCGTCCCGCTGCGACACTCATTAAGCAACAACAAACACACTGCGTTGGTAATGTCAACAAACGGTCAGCCGGCAATCAGTCGTGGTGCTGGCGTCTGTACCCGACTCTCTCCGCTTACTGCAGTCATGGACATAGAGCTACCCTGCAGGCCTGCACCCACATACAATGTACATATACTGAGTTAGCCCACCCATCCCAAGATTTATTGTAGGCCTATAGCTTAGTGAATTTAAACGCTACCCTCGTTGTAATCGTTGTAAAGTGTGCCCACTTCGCACATACAATCCGAATCTTGTACATGTTTTAAGGTCTTTGCCCTAGCCGCACTAAAGCGTTGCGGTGGTCACTTGTCATCACAGTACGGGACGGGAGGTTACATTGCGTGTGGTCAGAGGAATGAATTCAGAGAGGGCCCGGTGGCCAAGGATAGAGCGTTTGCTTTCTACACGGAGGGTGCGGTTCTATCCCTGCTTTGGCGAGTTGTTTTTTTCTCTGAGGGCCTGTCGCCGTGCATGGTCCATTTATAGATGATCACCAAAGAAAGTAGTTGAGAACTTCGTGTTACGACTTGTTTCGTGTGACGTTTCTTGCTAAGGTCAATAAAAATGCTTCGTTTTTTTTGTTAATGTCACAAGTGATAACACAGTCGTCTATGTTATGACAAAGAAATATACACGAACGGCGGGAAAAGAACAAACAATATAGAAAAATTCTCTTAAGCGTAACTCGTGTAAATTGTAGCGACTCTTAAATTGTGCAATTCATCTTTGCGGTGAGTTTAACTTTCCTTTTAGGATTCTAAAAAATGTGTATGGGAAAGGAGGCACTGGCTATCTGCTCGATAGTCCAAGGCAACAACCAAGTGGGCTTTCTGGTGCCCCATGTGTATTTATAAATGCACTGATCTATAAAACAAAAGCCTATTAATAGGCACGACGCCTCTATGTCATTAACCAGGATATCCTATCATTTGATTGGGTGCACAGAATAGTTGACGTCATTTGTTTGGGTGTCACGAGGTTTTGTAAGTGTGTCACTGAGACCCACTGAGAGAGGAGTGCATATTAAATGTAGTGTATTGGGAAAACCTATTGTATTGCCTTATAAGGATTGCCATTCAATCATGCATGAACAATGAGTGGAACTCCCAGCTATACCAGTGGGCTAACCACAAATATTCAGCCCGGACTGGTCTGGGAGTGGTGCTTGAACTTGAAACCGAAAGTCCGCCACCCCAGCCAAAATGAATGGGAGTGGTCCCGGTCCAGAGGTAACGGAGAGGGTTTTCCAAGTGTGTGTTAAAAATATACATGTGCAAGGCAAACAGTCACGTCTAAAAATAAAACATAGAAAGAATGTATGTGTGCTCAGACACTTAGGTCTAAAAATAAACTGTGCGCAATACATTGACTGGCACACTCCCCCCCCCCCCCCCCCTCCCCCAATCTCTCTCAATCTCTTTCTCTCTCCTTCTTTCTCTTGTGTGATAACGTCTCTCTCTCTCTAAATCAATTAGTATTTTTCATCTCCTAAACTGAGAGGCAAGACTCCCCTGTCTGCCCTCTGTCTACTACAATTTTCGTCTCCTAAGCGTAATATGCCCATTTCCTTTTTTTTCCGCACGATTTCGCTAACTCACCGCTCTATTCTTCGTACTCTGCTGCCTGCATCTATAAATATCTACCATTTTTAATTTTGGAGTGATATTTTTTTTATAGGTACTTATTCTTACACTAGAGAGTTATGTCCCCCTTAATCCCGTCCTTAAGCAACAATGTAATACATCTGTATTTTGAACGTTGCCGTTGTCTCCCTAAGATGCGTGGCCATTGGGTCGTTTTAAAACCAATATTGTGGGATTCTTTGGCAAGGTCCTGGGGAATGGTCACTTTATTCTGTGGTACACTATGGTCCAAAATGTGAAAGAAGGTGGTAAACTATCATGTAAAAACCTGGATAGCAATCCCCAGGAGAGACGTAGATAGATAGATAGATAGATAGAGAGAGAGAGGGAAAGAGAGAGAGAGAGAGAGAGAGAGAGAGAGAGAGAGAGAGAGAGAGAGAGAGAGAGAGAGAGAGAGAGAGAGAGAGAGAGAGAGAGAGAGCGATAGAGGGATAAAGATAACCCCATTTAAAAGAATTCACGTATTAACTCAGTAGTGAAAAGCTGAGGATATTTTTCAAGTTAACACTGAAGTTTCAACTGGAACGGAAGTTCAAGGAGTATCATATGAGAAAAACCTGGACAAAGCTGAGGTTTGTTGACAGTTTGTCGTGACGCGCGGCGGCAAAGCTTAGCGTGGCGTAGCGTGAGCTATCAGAGCTATCAGCCTATCACTTTAAGTCTTGTATCCGCCTATCAGGCTATCAGATGGCAGGGTCGACATTCCAGGCCAGTGGGGCAAGTCAGGCCTAGATTCCCTAGTTACCTGGCGGCGGCTGGCGGGGTTTGATCTCTGCCAGGTCTGTGAGGTGTCCGCCTCGCCCACGCGCCGTAAGCCCACGTCACCTGTTAAGCATCTTAGCGTTTCCTGCCCATGTCTCGGCAGTCTCGAAGCGCCACCGACATGAACATAATGAAGAAAAGGGGAAATGGTTTTTTGTGTGTGTTTTTAATGTTGGGGGTTATTTTTTTTATTTCTTGGTGCTTGTGTGTATAGGTGTGTGTATGTCTGTTATTTAGTGTTAAAGATTTCGGTGATAGAAACTGTTATTGCACGGTTTTGAACAGCTTATATAACGCTGCGTGTTGTTTTGTCCTTAATGAAGAAATATAAATACGTGTGGACTGTACAGTGTACAAGTCATTAAGCCGTTCTATGCATATTTTACTTTTTGCGGTTGATTTGTTTTTATCTTAATTTTTGTTTGTCTCTCTATCTGTTAGTATGTCCAGTTGTCACCCCCCCCCCTCTCTCTCTCTCTCTCTCTCTCTCTCTCTCTCTCTTTCTCTCTATCTCTATCTCTCTTTCTCTCTATATACCAACGGTGGGTTAGTTCTGGGACTTGCCTTTACAAGTCCCCATAGTTGTTTGTTTCAGCTCTCGGATACATCTTTAAATATTCATGCCCATGTAATAGAATACCCTTGTATATCGCAGTTCTCTCTTCGCTTTCTCTTCATCGTCTCGGTCGAGCCCCGTCCTGCTCATAAATAGATAAATAAGATTAGGGGATTAATAAAAATTAACGATGAAAAAAGTACATGTACATGTATTAAAGTTTGAGACTTGTTAATGGGCTATATAAATCCTGGTTCCCCCTTCGTTTTCTTCTCCTTTTCTCCTTCGAACGCTTACGCCGCTTAGTGTACATGAAAATATAAGTTTTAAAATTATTAGATACAAAATATGAAAAATAAACTGAAACGTGAGAGGTAAAACTGTTAATATTATGTTATTTACTTGTGTGTCCCCAGAACGAACCATCAGAGATCCTGCCGCATGTGTATCTCGGCGACGTGTCCCACTCTAGCCAGCGTGCGCTGCTGGAGGAGCTGGGCATCACGGCGCTGCTGAATGTGTCGTCCAGCTGCCACAACCACTTCCAGGCCAGCTACACCTACAAGAACGTGACCGTCTCCGACAACATGGACGCCGACCTCATCACCTGGTTCCCTGAGCTCATCGACTTCATCGGTGAGTGCTAGTGGCTCTCCATCTATTTCTCTCTCTCTCTCTCTCTCTCTCTCTCTCTCTCTCTCTCTCTCTCTCTCTAGTTAAACTTTTCATAATTAAGGCCTCCTGGCGAAAACCAAGACGATAGCTAAGGAAATCTGCACCCGAGTCCAATCGTAGATCTATCCTAGACTTACGGAGCCAACCAACGCTCGGAAAACCCCGTGCCTATGGGCCGTTATTATATTGTAATGTATCGTCGTGTGGAATGCGAAGGCTGTAACGTTTCTTATACGGGGACGGGGCCCGAGAGCGACACCTCCATGACTTGGCCGGTCGCGGTATGCAAGTCCTGCACTGACATCGATCTTTAAGTAAGGGAAAAATGCGGCCGCCAGGGTGGAGCTAGAACTCGGACCTACTGCGTCAGGAGCGAACTCGGACCTACTGCGTCAGGAGCGAACTCGGACCTACTGCGTCGGGAGCCGATTCTCCAACCTCAACGCTACCAGAGATATACATTAATGACTTTGGCGCTACCACGCGCCCCTATCGGTGAGGGTCACTGATCACATAATAGATATGTCACTGATCTCCTAGCAAGAAAACAAGAAAGTTGTTTTCTGAATTTAATTTTAAACGCTATCGATTCTGTAAAATTGTTTGATGGAAATAGTGCGTCAGCTCAAGACTAAACTAATGACTTACAATAGGAAATAGATTTTTTAAGATTCAATAATAATGTATTTCACATGACGATTTGTCTGCAGTTCTTCCCAAAAGTTCTCAAGTCTTTCTTTTTCTCTTATTGAACGATGTGTGAAAATACCAACCCAGTTCCGCATCATTTCCGCCTTGCGCACTCAGTAAAATCCAGGCACGTAGCAGCAAAACAGGATGAATGGATCCGTCGGAAATACCATTTTGTCGCCATGAGACGAATACAATAATGGCTCGCGACTCGAGTTTAGAGCTAGGTTCCACTCTTGTCAGGCGACTTGTTTTGGTTGCGTCTGACAGCAGGAAACGTTTCCTGTGTACGCTGTGTGTATGGCTTAACTTGTCTTAGGACTTCCCCCTGTATTTAATGGTCTATTGTTTTTTTTTAATTTCCATATGTTCGCTTAATTTCGTTTAAGGAGATACGGTTTATTGTAGTCTTTAGAGCAGTCTGGGGAGAAGTCAACCGGTTTCTCCTAGGACTGCTCTTAATGTTTTGAAATGTAGGGGAGTAGTGATGGTTGGAAGAGTTCTGGGCAAATACAGCGCCTAGTGCGTTTGCAATTTCCCGTTCCTCCTCCACACGTGATCCATCCGCATTTTTTGTTTTTGTTTTTTTGTTTTTTTATTTTTTTTATTTTTGGCTTTTTAAAGGGAATGGGCTATTTTTTTCCTTGGAGCTTTCTAACCGGCCTCCATATCATCGAGATGGGAGTGCCTTTATTGATGATAAATCATTTTCATGATTGTGACTTTGCAGGCGTATTGTACGCCGAGCCACCGCACGTTGTTTTCTAAAAAAAAAAATAGCCACATTATCTACGGAGGGGTTTGCCCTAAAAGCTAGAAAGGATTTATTAAACCAAAAGTCTCAGTCAAAAAAGTAAAATAAGGTGCTTTTAAAATCTAATGTACATTGATGATAGGTAAGGCGAAGGGGAATGAGAGAGAGAGAGAGAGAGAGAGAGAGAGAGAGAGAGAGAGAGAGAGAGAGAGAGAGAGAGAGAGAGAGAGAGAGAGAGAGAGAGAGAGAGAGAGAGAGAGAGAGAGAGAGAGAGAGAGAGAGAGAGAGGTGGGGGTGTAAAAAGTGACAGAAAAAAATACAATTAAAGGAAAAAAATACCGTAAAACTAAAAGATATCTGACATTGATTAAAAATTATTTGTTGGTACCTAGACCTATTAGTATTAAAAAACAAGAAAAACAAAAAACAAAAAAGAACAACTACCCAATACATGTACACTGTAATTTGTTCAATATCACACATTCACAAATGTGAATTATAATCTTGCATTTCCCCCCCTAACCACACCTTATTTCACACATATATATTTTTTTTAATACGAGTCCAATACATGTAGTAACCTTTATTTATTTACTAATTTTTTCCCTTCTCTCCTGTGTCCAGAATCCGTGTCTTCCCAACAAGGCCGCGTGCTGGTTCACTGTAGAGCCGGGGTCAGCCGCTCGGCCACAGTGTGTATAGCGTACATCATGCAGAAGCAAGGACTCTCCCTAGACTCGGCCTACGAGTTTGTGAAGAGCAAGCGCCCCGTGATAGACCCCAACATCAACTTTATTCGGCAGCTGCAGAAGTTTGAAACGCTGCTTAAGTCCAGAAAAAAATCGCACTCGAAATCGCGGACAAAGCCATCCACGCCTCTGCTTCTGCGACCGCCCCCTTGCTCGCTGGCGTACTCTGTGCAGACCCACTCCGCCCCTCTCATCGCATGCTCCGGCACCGGCTCACTTCAGCAACAAACCCAGGTCCCACCGTCACCAAAGATCTTCACCTTCTTGTCAACGGAGCTTCAGTCGAAGCAGACAGCTGCAGCACATATCTCGACAGCGTCTCCAAGTTCAGAGCAGGCTCAGATACAGATGGAAGTCTCCTCCCCTAGTCCAACAGTTCCGTCCCACTTTGTGTATCCTGTTGATCACCCCTTCACGACTGCAGCATCACTAAAGCCAGACCCGCTAAGTTTACCGCAGCCGTCAACCCCGTCACTACCGCAACTGTCTTCAGCGTCGCCGCTGCCCGAGGAGAGATTGTCGCCGTGCAGTCTGTCCCAAACGGCGGCGTCCCCGTCGCCCGTGTGCCACCCTCCCGCCATAGATGTGCACAGACCGGGCTCGCTGCCTCTACTGCAGATCTCCACCCCCCTCTCGCCATGTCACCAGCTTTCTTCTTGTTCTTCCTCTACCCGACAGCGAACATTTCTGCTGCCTTCCCCCGTGCAGCGCCCCTCCACATCCTTCCTTTCATCCCCTGCCCTTAGACCCAGCTCCCCTCACTTCTCGTTTCTTCCCTTCGGTCCTGAAGAAGGGACGGAGGCATCTGCTCTCAATTACCCAGAAATTCCAAGGACACCCAGAGAGCACAGAGAGTTTTCCTTTTTCGGCGGGGATTCCCCGGTCCAAGCCAATGCCGGCGCCTCTGTTGATATCCGACCTTCACTCCACTGCTCCTCGAGTCCAGCTCATTCGCCATATCTTGGACGTGAGCGGCCTTTCTCTAGTGCAGCGAGTCTACCTCATTCGCCTGTTTCACCCTTGGGTTTTCCATTGTCACCTCTGCATTCGCCCCTTCCTTCTTGTGGCTAGTGCTTTGATAATGAACATTGGTGTCACTGATATCTTTTTGTGAAAAGAAAAGCAATAATTCTGAAAGTTGCCAAAACAGAAATATGCATTTATGGTTTAAAAATGAATTGTTTTGAAAAGGAACATAAAAAAGCAGTTTAATTAGTACATGTAAGTAGCTTTACCTGTAATTTATACTTTGAATTGATTGAACAATTAAATTCTATTTAATTTATACACGTGTGAATTATTTTTGTGAACTGTGTTAAAACTATTATGTCATGACAACCAAAGCTTTAAAAGCTTCCATCCCAAGAGACATTTCTTTTCTATTTCCAGACCAGAATTGACAGCATTGAGAAAACGATTACATTTTATGTCAGCCTATGGTTGATTTGTTCAGTTTGTGTTTTCAATACTAATGTTGAAAAACTGTTGCCTTGCTCAACGCAGTCTTCCAGTAAGACTAAGTACAGTCATGTACATGTATACCATAATCTTCATGTTACTTCATTCAAGAAGTTTGATCACACAATTGGCCCACACAGAAAAAATGTGAGCTGTCATATCTGCATGAGCACTATGTTAGGGTGTTTTTTGAAAGTTCATTAAAATATCCAAGATTTGATATTATTGTGTTGACATAATAGGTGCTCAGCACAATAAAATGTTCAATAATTTAGCTCAGTATGATTAACTTAGTTTTTTTTATTTGTACTTTTCATGTTGGTGACTGCTTGTTTATGTTTGGAGACCTTGGTCTAATTACTTGAGTGAAAGACTTCACCAAGTCCAATAGATTACATAATTTATAAATTATAACACAGGAATAGGATGCAATTTTGGATATAAAATCCAGCCGAAACTCCTGATGTCTTAAGGCCATATTTATTTCAATATAGCTTATTAATTTTTTTAATTTTTTTTTTTTTGCCATACAAAAATATGACAAGTTGGCTAAATTCCTAAAGGAGTTGTAAAATTTTATTAATTTTGTGTGATTTTTTCCCTACACCTTTTTCTTCTTTTTTATTTTTTTACAATTTAAGGGAGTCAATTTGATACTGGTAGGCCTATGCAAAAAAAAGGGTCTCTTTGTGTGTGGATAGGCTCTATCATACACATAATCAAACGATAATCCAGTATTAATTACTATTGTGAATTTGAATACCTTAATTCACTTACAAGTTACATATCAATCAATAAATAGTTGAATTAAGTAATAAATGGAGCAAAGTTATCATTGCTTAGTTATGTTTTTACCACTATATTTTTTTAACATTCTTTTATAAGTGGTAGTTATAGTATCCATATCAAAAATATTTTGCCTATATAGTATTTAAACAATGCATTTAATAATTATATAATGACTGTAGTGTTCATTATTTTTATAACAATACGAAGATAAAGATGCAAAAATGAATGGTGAGCTAAATCAACCTTTGTACTCTCTTAGTGCCCCAATGCCGTACCATTATCAACTTAGGTACCTCAGATTCAGAAGCCATGATTTTATCAAATTAATTTAAACTACCATAGTTATAGTATATCATGACCGATGTCTAATCCATTATTTCTATATAAATTTTCAAATTTAATGCTGAACTTCATTTCAACGGTACCAAAATTAATCAAAATTCAATATTCTGAGCATGTGCATTTTAAGCCATTATTTTAAAAATCAACAGAGGCAGAGGAAAGAAACTGCAATGGAAAGATAGAGAGTTATTTAACAAAAGATTCCCATAAGCATAAATTTGCAGCCAACTCTTTCAGACTTATGTGAGAACTTCTAGTTCTAGTTCTGATAGTATTAGAGATGAAAAATATGTATCTCCTTACTCCATTTAAAGTTAATTTTTTATTTGGAAAAGGCAAAATTCAGTGAAACCTTGGATTTCATTAGAAACCATATCATATAATACTATCCAATGCAAGTAAATGTAGGGTAAAGTAAGAACCCAATTGCGTAATGTTTCATAATTACATAAAATTGAGGGGATAGGCCCGAATTTTTTTCACTATGTGTAACCCTTAAGAAGTTATTTTAACATTCCTACTAGTCTTCAGATGGTAACTACTTTATATTTTTACTATTTAATACAGTCATAGAATAAGTGGTCGCAAAGTAAAACTTAAACGTCATATACATGTTTTGAAATCAAATTTTCCTCAAACAAGATATTAATACTCGTTTATTTTATATAAAGATTCTAACTTCTATTAATATAAAGATGTAATCACATTGAAGGTCTAGAAGGCACTAAGTTTTTCCTTTCATGATTTCATGTTAATGAATGCCATTTTAATTTAGACGAGTTATGCAATAAAGCACAAGTTGTTTGTGCGTTAACAGACTATTGCCACGGATTCCATATTTCCCAGTCTACTACACTGTTGGATTGTCTTGTTCTTTGTAGGCATACCAGCTGGTCATTTTTATTATGTGCACACAAAAGTTCGAACTTTTAACCCAACATTAGGAGCAGAATTAACAATTTAACTGCAACATGTGCTACATAATTTCATACATGCAATGCCCCAGAAATACTAAGCCCGAGTTTAAGACGAGCACTCCAAACAAATAAAATAGATGACAGATGATATGTTAATATTGTATCCCCAGCCCACCTGAAGGACAGCCAGATTAAAGTCCTACATGTCCAATAGCCTAAAGATTTCCTACATCTGTGCAATTGAATGTTTACTCGTGAGATGTTGAAGGCGGCACATTGGCGGGCACAGTGTGATTTTGAATCCTTCAACTGACTTCATTTTGAAGCCAAGAAGAGTTGGGCTCAGTTTTTCTTACTCGGCGTCTAAGGCCTAGGAATCTTTTGTTTATTTTTTTTTTCAGAAAGGAAATACAATGTACAGTACACATAGGTGTGACCTTTTTTCAGCACTGCAGAGTTGTGTCAAACTATTCAATTACAAGTAACATTTCTTACTCTAAATGTATATGTATATGTATTAGTTGATTTTTCACTGAATGTTATAGATTAGAAAGGCAATCACAAACTTTTGCCTCTGTGTCATGTTCTATAAATTTTATTCTATAGATTTATTACTACAATGTGTACAATTATTGTATTTTGCATGGAACTGTGTACAAAGACCAAATTATTTATTTTTAAAATGGATGAAACTGATTTTGTCCACTGCCGGAGCATGATGAAAATAAACATTTTTTTGATTATTTCTGAATTTGAAGAGTTTTCTTTTCTTTGATATCATTATAAACGCATTGAAACATGACTACGTCGAGACTTTTGCTTCTTGAAGAGAAATCCTGATGTAAGCAAGCCCCAGCTGTAGACATCATCACATGCCAAGACAACACAACCAAAATTCTCATAAGCCTTTATGAAACAATATTAGCGTGGCTCTTGAGCCTTCTGTTGTTTTGTCTTTGTGTATAGTTACCCAGAGTCAGAAACAATTTGGTGCTAATATAAAACTCTCTGAAAAAAAAAAGGATTCTTCAAATGTTCCGCTGTAGCGGGTGCCGTTAGTCGTGCACTACTGTAGCAAGTACTTTTTTTGTGAGCAAAGGTTATATAGACTGAATGGGTAAAAACCAGTTCAGACATTGCAACATAGTTCAGATATACATAAGTATACAAAACGTTATCTCTAGCAGTTTCAGTTTTAACAAAAGCCACTGAAAATATGGAATTGCCTTGAAATATAAAAATGACGTACACTTTTTCTCGCTCCATTTATCTTCAAACACATAAAATGTGTGTTTGCCATACAAATAAAATATTAAAACCCACCTACTTGACTTCTCAAAAGTACTACTTTACCTATATAAATGCTGTAACTAGTTTCTGCTATTGTTGCAAACTGCTGATGCCTAATTTTGAACTGCTTTACTCAGTCATTTCTCACATTTTATTTAGTATAATTCAGATAATAAATAGCTTTAAAACTTCATAAGGTTGATACAAGCTCACAACATGAATAAAATACACAAAGACATAGAACTCATTTTATTTAATCAAATCATTTTAATCCAAACATAATCATAAATTGTAACTTGTAAGAACAATGTGGAAGTGCAAGTGCTGAATCATTCTGAACCATTCGAAGCTTTCAAACATGATGCATATGTCGGCAGTGCCATCTCAGCTCTACTGCCATAGGAGACTGAAGAGAGAAAAAGAAAAAAGGAATGTAATATCTAAATGATGATGTTTCCTTTCAGTATATGTATAAAGGCTCACAACAGCGCTAGTCACCCACCTGTACCTGTGCATATTTTTAAAAAAGCTAAAAAAGTATTTGCCTGAAATTGTTAAATCTTCGAATGTAAAAAAATGCACTCACTTAAGAACAAAGGATTTTATAATTAGTAATAACCCCTATACACAATAAATTGTCCAAGACAATCCATGAACATATCACAAAAAGTTTCTAAAAACTGAATAGGCTACTGCAAATACAACTGACAATTATGACACTTATTTTCTTGAAGTTTCTATACTTTATTACATTGTGAATAACAATTTTGGGCACTGTCAGTACAACCTTGATTAAATGATTTTATCCACAAAATAAAACTTTCCATAACAAATTGGTAAACAGATGTTATTTTCACTGACCCATTGTTCATAAACTAAAAGTATGTCATGAAGTGTTTGTAATGATATCAAAGCATAAGATTGTCAGAAATATGTGGACTCGTGGATTTATTTTGCTCAAGAAACTCGTGATTATCCGTAAATGTTGTGAGTTTTATTGGAGCAATGTCATAAGATTATGAGTTGTTTCACTCACCGATAACATGGAATAGGATTTCAGAACTTGGATATGACTGTCTAGCTCTAACAGTAACACTATCCATTTTTCAAAATTAATTAGAAAAAGTAAAACTACACACAAAAACAAATAAACACTAATGAGAGATTTGAGTTCAGCAACCTGAGGTTTAAAATTAAAAATGTCCCCTGAAATTTCAATTTGGTAAAATGTTTTAAAGGGGGAAAATCTCTTAATATTGGTGTGTTGATCTATGCCTAAGACAAGTTCATGTAAATGTATTACAACGTACCTCCCAAATTCAGAAAAAAAATTATAAAAGTAACAAAACTAATAAAGCCAACTTTTTTTTCAAAATATCATTGAACAATTACATTGTAGATCTATCAGTTTTAAGCCTCCCAAATCCCAGTCCTTCCTCTCCAAAGAAGTTTGGCAGTGGAAGTGAATCAATGAATACAAAATTGAAACCTGAACAGCTGAATTCTGGAATCTTATTTTGGAATTAGTTCTTTAACAATAACACACAACTTAACATTTAAAAAAAAAAAAAAAAAAAAAAAGTTTTTTTTTAATACATGGCCTTCTTGACAGTCAGCCGACATGATCGACTGAGGAAAAGTTAGCTTTATTTACGGAAGTTGTATTTTTCCTTAGCAAGGAGGGAAATCACCCTTGATAATGATGTTCAATACCTTTTAAGAGCAAGTATTCTCCCCTTTAATATTAAAGCCATAAAATTGGATGTCACAATTCCAATCAATACTTGGCACAGGGCATTGGACCATTTTACACAGAAAAAAGGTATGGTACAAAGGGGCTAAAGGCTTTATATCACATGATCCAAATAGTGCTGTTAAAACTTTAATCATCAAACTAAATTATATCATGGCTGTAAATAGAATTAGAAAACCATGTACCTTAGTGGAGACAATGGGGGATTTCCTTGATCAGCACCCTTCATGAAACCTGAGTGAACAGAAGAAACACAAATTATCAAATCTTTCACTTGTTCTGGATTTAAAAAAAAGGATGCATCTTTTCTTTTATATCAAGGTCATTTTATCTCTACAACAAAGTTGATGGAGTAACAAATTAAAAAAAACAACAACAAACCGGTGCTGGGAGCTTGTGATGGCAAAAAAAAAAAAAAAAAAAAGATTTGTTTGCTCTCTGCGAAATGGCTTACCAGCATTTCTAATGGGCAAAAGATTTACGAGCACCTGGTGCCCGTCTATACAACGTTATATTCAGGCTCCCATCTAAAAATAGCTCAGACTAGGTCTGCAAACTAGGCCTAACACGGGTGGCCACTGCTAGGTTGAACTTCTAGGCCTGCTAAGCAGAGTTGCCTAGAGAGAACCCTCAACTTAAGCTGGCTTAAATTTTGGCCCACTGTTGGAACGCACAGGGACTAGTAAAAGTAGTATCTCGCGACGTTTCTAATCAGCTGGCCATTCCTATATAGAATAACCCTATGTTGCTCGCCATCTGGGTGAATCTAATTAGACTGCACAAACCAATATTTCAAAATGAAGCTACTGGAAGAGTTTTTATTTCATTTTACAAAGCTTGCTGAGCGAATACTGGTGCAGGGAGGGTGGTGGAAAATTACTTTGATAGTAAATTAGTACTGGTACAGTAACTGTTAAAGTTAAACCACTTTCTCGTTACATAAAAAAAAAAAAACTTTTTCAGTTGTCAGATAAAAAATGTTTTTAATTTACCTATTATAATAAGCCAAAAATGGTCAACTGGGCGTTTTTCATGCTTTGATATAGTGTGTGTTTGTTTGTTTTTTTAATTGGGGAAAGGGGGGGGGGTGTTGTTATAACTATGTCACAGTATGTGCGTACCTGGTAACAACTACAGCCAAAATACTCATACAGTAGAAAGACGCAATTGTGTAATATCGTAACCTCTATATATAGTTCAAAAAGGACCATACTTAGGTATTATTTTATGATACAGTATGCCACTGGAGGCATGATCGCAGTTTCAACGAAATAAATGTGATGGTATACAGCTTACACTTGTAGTTACAGCTGGTACCGAGAAATATAAAATATTCATGTAAATTATGTTAATTGTTTGTAATTGACCAGCGTAGAGGAAATAGCAGTTGGTAGACAAAAAAACATTGTCCGAATCGTTTGTTGTTGATTCAGTTACTCACTTACTGACTCAGGGGCACCATATTTTTCACACACTTTTCAAAACTTTCTCGCCACATAAACGAAATAAATCCAATTTTTTTCGATTGTTTATCATGCAAACTACTGAGATACTGGCACTCCTCAGAGTGTTATCATGACTATCTTCAACAACACCTTTAAAATAGCATTGCAATACATGTCCTATCTTATCTTCCATTTTCCCTTATTCAAGGGCCATCATCATGATCCTCACTACCAGCATCATTCATTATTAGTAAACAAGCGGTACTATAAATAAATATCAAACTTTGAGATCTAACAAGGAATAATTATTTATATATTAAATCTCTTCTTAACAACAACAGGGTGGTATATACAGGTTGTTGAGACCAATGTTCAAACTTTCCGCATATTCCTCAGTTTTAAAACTGTTCTCTGACAAGACCCATATGCCATGATAAAGGTTTCAAAATGGATTTAATGTTATTTTTTTTTTGTAAATAGCATAATTTGTTCTCATATTACTTAGTAATAAACAACAGACATTTAAAACGACAAAAGTACAAAAATGTACCGTGTATATTAAACACCATAATCAAATTTATTATCGATATATAAATCAAGCAAGGTTTGGTCTCGGCTGTCCAAAATGTTTGCACAGAAAAGACACTCTTCTGTACTTCCAAGAGGTCAGCCATTTAGATTTCTCTTCTTTGATCCCTTTATTGTATTATTCTATCGTTTGGGTTTGATGCTTTACAAAAATACAATTGGTTCTCGAACTGAACAAGTTAAATGCTTGGTAAAATTCATCAAATGACGAGAAGACTTGTCCAACGTTGAAATCATCCGGCATTTTGATGGATCATAAACAACAAACAAGACTGGATACTTAGTCCCAGTGTTAGCCTAGGCCTAATTCGCAGACCTAGTCTGAGCTATTTTTAGACAGGAGCCCGAATAATTATAACATCGGATAGACGGGCACCAGGTGCGCGTAAATCTTTTGCCTTTCTATCTAGCAGTTTAGTCTGTGCAAAGACATTCTACATTAAAATGTGGGTATTTACCATGAGTTTAATTGAAACATAATAAGATGTAACTAATGCATTTAGATACCCAGTAAATAAATATAATATTAAAAACACTCCCTTTCACTCTCCACGTCTATTTCTATCCCGGGAGACTGTCGGCACACACAGCAGAAAAGCAAGGAGAAGAGAACAAATGAGAAGGCAAAAGACTATGAGGAAACAACAAAAATAGTTATAAATTTCAAAAGTCAAGTTCATATTATCAAACATGAAGGAGGAAAAGAAGAAGCATTAGGTAGCTAACACACTAGATAAGATTATTATAAGATGTGGATAGATTCAATAATAGCATAGAAATGAAATGAAAAGTACATGAATTTTCCAAAATAATTAGGCTTGAAGAGGAAATTATCAAAAGTAGGCACATAGTACAATGTAAACTCGTCTGGTATTTTTGGGTAAGGAATAAAGCTTCCAAATATAAACTGTAAACCGCCAAACAGTATCAAAGAAATAAGATTATTCTGGTATCTGCTGGGTTCCCAGCCATGTTGGAATCGAAGGAAATAAAAATGGTCGATGAGCTCACCAAAATCGGGCTCGAACTTGAACCTACTAAGGTGCAGATACCAGCGTCAGATGCAAAGCCAATTATATACTTGTTTATAAGAGAAAACTGGAAAGCCTGATGGAATAATATGACAACCAACAAATTACACAGTGTCAACCACATTTAGGTATCTGGGCAGGAATTTCTCAGGCTAGACGAAAAGACCAATTGGTACTCGATCTAGTCCACTTGGTGAGTTGGTCGATCATTCTCATCTTACTCACACTTTTCTATTGAGAGGTGAAAAGCCTCCACTGTGTCAAATCTGCAACTGTCAATTGTCCATTAGCCAAATTCTGGTTGATTGTCTGTTTTTTGACAGGGAAAGAAATCAGTAACTGGCTGCCAAGCCACTAGAGAGCATATTTACTTATGTTGGTCCTCAGCGCCTACTAAGGTACCTGAAGGACATTGGTGTATCTAATAAAATTTAACTGTGATAATCCTACACATGGATCTTTTAAACAACTGTATATATATCCTTTAATTTTAACCAACCTTTTTACACACAATTGTTATGCTTTTACTATTCAGAGAGATAAAGGAGTCACCATTGCTACAAGTGTAATGCATTAACTGTCTTAGGACATCATGGGCACAACATAGCCGTAACCGTGCTCACTCACTCTATAGATAGATAGCTATATATGATCATAATTATATAATAAATTGAACAAAGGCATTAAGTTTACTGATACTTTTTAACAAGGTGCACACGACAATTTCAACCTTTAACAAACGAAATGTGAAGATGTAAAACCTAAATTAAGAGACACTTAACCTGTCTTAGCTAATCTCAAAGATTCTAATACACGAATAAAACAACCCCAACCACTGTGAGTAAAGTAATGAGATATGAGTGATTCTTTGATATCTACAACTGATGGTGATATCAAATCTATGTCATAAATCATTGACTCATCAATTTTCAAAGAATGATTTAGAACCATAGGGACCAATGATTGTGGAATTAACTCACTTAGAACTTTCTCCGCATCAAAAGCAGATGAACATGTTCTTCTAACTTTCTTTTTAGTGCTCAGGCCTTTAGGTCTTCCTTTACGCTTGATAGCAGTTGGTAGGTAAAAAATACTATTGTCCGAATCGTTTGATGATTCTCCTTCATCCACAGTTACTGACGCAGGGACACCAGATGTAGAGGGAAGCATTTCTGTATTAGATACTGCACGAGTTGAAAAAATAGAAGTGCCTTCAATACCATCATTGACAATCAAAGATTCCTCTTCGTTAGTAACCGAAGGTGTAACAACAGGCAGACCAGATGAATTGAAATCTTCATCAACAACCAACGTTCTCTCTCCATCATATTCCACAATCATGTCAATATGCTTTCCTTCTTTCATCAATTCAGACATGTTTTTTAAATTAGCCATATAGTGATGAAACTTTTTGTCATCAAATGAAGCCATAATAGAGCAAATGTCTTTAACAGTTGAAAAAGCTAAGCGATACTTTTCATTTTCATTCATTTTAACAGGCTTAGTTACTGATGGCATTTGATGAACACCTGAGTTGCTCAAAGGCAATGTTGAAGATGAAATTGAAAGATCTTCTAAAAAAGTATTTAAAAGATAATGTTTAGGGAAATCTTCAACTCGAAACAAAACTTCCTCTTTTGAGTTTCTTATGTAGAATATATGCCTACAAGGTAGAAGTTGGGACTGGGATGTGAAGCATGTGCATGAAGTAGAAGTTGTGGTGTATTTTTTTCCATTGGGATCAATAGTTGAACCATATTCATCAATAAGGAAAATTTGTCCCATGCTGGCTTCCAATTCGGCTTGAACCTTCTTTGCAGCTTTTGGCACTACTGTGCTGTAAACATTGACCAGTACTTCTTTTACGTTTTCAAATGTGGTTCGAATCACTGGTTTCTTTAATAAGGCTTTTTGCTGACCAAAGACTATGTCTTTAACAGATTTACTGTGCATATTTAATAGGATAATGACTGCTTTGTGAATTGGCAAAGTATGATGTAGTCGTTGTTTTATTTTTTGATTGTGTGATTCCACAAAATTATTTGTTGTGTTGCCAAATGTTATCTGGTTACGAACGTAACATCCAACCCACTGCTCCTTACACCTATGCCAGTTTTGTGTGAAATAGTGATAATATTGTTCATGATTCGACTGTAGTCTATCATGCAATGCCTCGTATGCTTCTTCTGTGGAGCAGGCTAGCATGGCACTAATTATTATTTTTATGTCTTCTGATGCGTCATTAGAATAACTTCTGAGAGATCTTTGAATGGCCTGTAGTACATGAAATTTACATAATACTATAGCAGCATTTGGAAAGGTAGTTTTCACAGAATTTATCTCCACAAAGTCTTTGTCAACAACAAAAGTTTTGATAGAGGAAGATTTAGGGTTTGCAGAAACAAAGGAATTTAACATTTGCATCAAGGTTGAATATTGTTCATTCATGACAAGTGCATAAAAAATAGCATGACCTTTATTATCACCATCAGCAACCATGAAGGTAAATAAGGGCATATGCCTATTATTAGTTTTATACGTTGCATCCAGGAATATTGCTTCAGGATACTTGGCAAACAGCTGCTTCATGTGTGATGTCTGAAATGTAATAACTTCTGCAACACCATCTTCCGATTTACAAACATCCCATGATGAATGTGGATCTCGCTCTTTCATGGCTTTGAATTCAGAAATTATAAGGTCCTCTGCAGATTTGCCAGCTTCCTTTTCAGCCACCATCTTTTGGATTTTATTCCTCACATCCTATTTAGACAAAAATAAGATAACATGCTATGAACAATGCAATAACAAATGAAAATATGAAGTATTTGACGGTCACAATACAATGTAGCTGTTGCTGCTGCCTTTGATTTGATATGTTGTTTTTATGTGTGACAAGACCAATCGCAATAAGTCTTAAGTCAGTGTCAAACATTTCTATTAAAATTATTCAGATCACTTATTGGTCAAGATCAATATTTGACCAGCCCTAAGGTGTCAGCTTTCAAGTTGTTAATTATAATATGAATATGTGTGCAAATAATCTAAGTTTCATTTTGGACAAACACATTGCTTTTCCCACGAAGAAAATAAAAGAATACTTTATAAATTGTTCTTATAAAATAAAAAACACTACTATACAGACCCTTATAAGAGTACACGTTTATTTTTTTTCAGGGAATTTTTGGCTCCATATAGGTTAACAGTTAATTCATCTGCAAAATGAACAATATCAAAGAAAATATCGGAATCACAAAAACTTCTCGATAAAACTGTGTAAACGAGAAACCCTTTCGATATCCAGAAGTTCCTTGTTCGAGCGCCAGATATTTTCCTGCCTGCGGACTGTGGCCGTGTCACCTTGGGTGATGACTGGGCGACTCAAAATTAGTTAAAATTCTTGCGGGAAGGGCCCAATAATGCCAAACTACGAAGTTTGAAATACTTGTGTATTTTGTTTTGTTTTTTCGCCATTTCCCACGGGACCCATCCTTGCATTTTGGAAACTGGGTGAACATTCAGCAGGTCCATTTCATAAGTTCATTATAAACATCTAGATCTAGATCTAGACCTAGCTCCTCAGATATCAGAGCAGTTTTATTTTTCCGGTAGGCCTACTATAACATTATTGTAGTTCATAATTATACTAGGACTAACTCATGGTCTACTGATGTGATAGTACTGATACAATGTGTGGGTGTGCAGTTTATTGCTATGTCACCCAAGTACACGTGTAACTAGGATCAGCCATTTTGTTGACGTTTGAATTTAGCGCAAAGCAGCACCAGAGGTCCATGGACTGACAGTGTGAATGGATCTTCTCTCATCGACAAACAGTCAGTCAAACGATGACTAGATCTAAGGCTTGGCAGTTCAACCGAAACTTTGCGGGTGAATTAACAGTTAATGGGGGCCCTTAAGCTTGATCTCACAATTTAATTTCTTTTATTGAAATGTTTTCAAAAAATAAGTTCTGTTATTTCTTGTGTCAATACTGCTATTGCTTTTAATGAAAATTTCCACCCTGCACTCTTATTCCCCCCTGTACCGTTAATAGGGCCCGCATAGTATATGGATGTTTTTGAAAAAAAATAAAAAAAGACGAAATAACTTAGAGTCACTTACATAACTCTCCAAATCTGCTCCAGATGTGGCTTCTAAATGTTCTCGAATTCTTTGACATGAAACTCCCAGTGTGTGGAGCTTTTCAATTTCCTTTTCATCATCTGATGTTATCTTCCTGTTTTCTGGGTAAACACGAAGACCTGCAAATTAAGAATAGACATATTGATTATTGAAAGTTGTTGATTCTTAACTTCCAAGGAAAAAATATGTGTCGGATAATCAAATCTAGTAACGCGATTATGTTAATAAATCAAGGGCAAAATAACTTGGAGCGACTAATGTGCTAAACCATCGTGGAAGGGAGGAAAATTGATCAAGCATGCAATTACGTCCTACCAAAAATCAATTTGAGTGTGTGTTGGCATCATCATCATCACTTTAATTCAAATGATTTCTTCTCAACCTTCAACATGTGTCAATTTTTGTTTAGAAATTGTGTGGTTTAACAATTCTGGTACACAGCCTATCGCTATTATGTTCATTGATATTATTATCAGTATTTTCGGAATAAAACAGTTCACAACAGGATTATTTGGTCATTCAGAGATTAACACTTAAAGAGAATAAAGTTAAAAATGTAGGTTTATGTTTGACTTTGAGTCAGACTTTTTTGCAAGACAAATCATGTTTTACTGTGCCAAAAACAGCAATCAGTGCACACACTTCATACAGACAGGGGTGGTATTGATTTCAAGCTCAGGCAAAGTTTAATTTTTTCATCTTTAAGTTAACTCAGTCAGTGTGGTGTTTTCCAGTATACACAACATACACCACACTTCAAAAAATATTTAAAATGCATTCATAACAAATGGAATAATTCAATAGGAATAATTTATTTGTGTTCTAAAGACAAAAATGAAACTATCGAAAGCCAAAGTAAGTTAACTCACCAGCGAGCAAAGGATGATTGGAATGATCCAAATGACTGCGTGTGACTACTAATCCATTTTTAGACTTATTGGCCTGTAATGTAATAGATGCTTCACATCCTGTCTTGAAAGAGCTGAAGATGAATTGAAATGAGAATAACATTCATAGTAAATTAAACTGAATGTGAAATTTTGATAAGAAAATAAAAAATATAAGAAACAATTAGAACAATATTAATGGATTTTAAGACAACACCCTTGTAACCCATAAAAAGTAAACTGCACTGTCTGTGACGAAATGAGACAAATTATGTGTACTTAACTCCTAGCATTCGGCTCATCACACTGTGTGATGCTGCCGAAGTACTGTACCATACGCCTCATCACACCTGGTGTGATGTTCGGACCCAGTTCTGTTTCTAGAACTGCATATAGACCTAGATCTCTGGTTAGCAAAGAAGTAGTACTAGTAGTAGGCTACTTCCACTATATTTATAGCAATTTTTTTTCTATTAATTTGTACAAATTTCTGATTTCATGTTGATGTAACAATTAAGAAAGTTAGCCTGTACAGTAAAAAATATTTCACCCCCCCTTAAAAGTTGTAGGACCAAAAAGTGGTGCATAAAAACATGGTTTTGGGTTACATGTACTAGATCTAAACTAAAAATGTGTTCTATGTAGTTAAAAACATTAGAAAAAAAAGATCAAAACATCCAATTCAACGTAGATCTATGTTTAACTTTAATTCTATGAATGACCTTTCAGGATCTGCCAAATAAACTTAAGTTCTATTATATTAATTATACAGATGGACTTTTGTCTTCTGACAGAAAGTAACATCAACTCGCAAAATAACTATCTGTGTAGTCTAGATAGGCTTAGATTTAGATCTAGATCTACTTACTTGGTAGAAGATTTAGCACAAGGGTTTGGTCTCGGCTGTCCAAAATGTTTGCACATAAAAGACACTCTTCTATACTTCCAAGAGGTCGGCCATTTAGATTCTTCTTCTTTCATCCCTTTATTGTATGAGTCTATCGTTTGGGTTTGACGCTTTACAAAAATACAATTGGTTCTCGAATTGAACAAGTTAAATGCTTGGTAAAATTCATCAAATGACGAGAAGACTTGTCCAACGCTGAAATCATCCGCCATTTTGATGGATCATAAACAACACAAACAACAAACAAGACGGGATACTAAGGCCCAGTGTTAGCCTAGGCCTAGTTCGCATACCTAGTCTGAGCTTTTTTTGGCAGGAGCCCGAATAATTTTATGGGTCGGATAGACGGGCACCGCAGAACTAGTCTGAGCTATTTTTAGACAGGAGCCCGAATATAACGTCGGACAGACGGGCACCAGGTGCCCGTAAATCTTTTGCCTTTTATCAACGAGTCCTGCAGCACTTCTCACCAGGCTCAAAATCAGGATTATTCTGGGTTTGTCATTTCGATAACTGCCATTACTAGTATCCATTCGATAACGAAACACAACAGACAAGATGGCGGACCAGTGAAATCGGCTCGGGGTATATACCGAAAAAGCACCATATATATATATATATAGAATCTACATTAAGTGCGAATCTAAAACTCAAAGTCAGGCAGCAACGTGTACTTAAGATGGACTCATCCACATTTTGGTTAAAATTGTACAGCTTTTCCACATTCCAGCTAAAATATCAATATACATAGATCTAGATAGATAAATCGATCTTCACATACTTAGACCAATCAGAATAATTGTTCAAGGCCTACTATTCACAACTGTCAACACAGCCTTTACCCAAAAAGAGATGTCTTACCTCATCTCCTTCAGTTTTAGTTTGCTTTCCTTGTTTTTCTTGCTTTGCTTTAAATTTTTCTAGCTTGGCAAGACGGGCTGCTTCTTTTTTTAATTCTTTCTCAGTTTTAGGTTTATTTTCATCAGTTCCTGGATCACCAGCAGACGCAGATTCGTTGGCAGACATACTTTGGATCTCCAATCTCTTCCTAGATCTAGAATCTAGATATTGAATTCACAGGTTTAGATTTATAAGACCTAGATCTAGATCTAGCTTTGAGATCGACTACACAAACCAAAATACTTTGTTCAACTTCTGAAAATTCGCTGGAAACCTCGATTTACATCAAGTTGGCTTTGTTATTATAAATGGCTATTTATTATCTAAATCTGTCTCAGGAATATAAACTAGATCTAGATCTAGAATCTACACGTTGTTGCATCAGTCCCGTTGTTGTGGTTTACTATTAATAGAACTCTTTTTACTTAGAAGCATATAAATATTATAGATACCGGTGGGCATGTTTGGTTATGTCAAGCTTTTCACAGTAATGTTATGTCAAGTAAAATTAATGTAATCAATTCATTGCCATTCTCATTTGTTAACAGATTTTATTATAGAAAATGTTTGTTCTTCAGATGGTTGGAATGTATGTCTGACTGTTACAACGTAAATAAGTAAAACCAAAAACATAATACGTGATTACAACGGTGTTAATCAGTAAGTTCGATACCATCCACACCTTTGGATTGGCATTTTGTGATCTTTTACGATTTTGTCAGAAAGATTGCTGTCAAATTTCTAGTAAACGTATAAACGTAGGGAGAAGAGATCCCCCTCCAAAGTATAAAAAAATTATTCACCCGTGGTTATTCGTAGAAAATATATTATTTACTCTTGTGTATGTACCTGTAACCGACATTTCTTCCTTTTTATTTTTAATCAGCGACCATTTTCATTCAGGGCATTTGTAGACCCCCTTTCAAGTAAAAAAAAAATGTCTTTTTATCTGTCTCGTTCAGTTGTTGGTCTACTACATTCATATCAATCTATCTCCCCTTATTTCTCTTTATATCTCGCTCTATCTCCCTTTCTCTCTCTCTCTCTCTTTCTTTCTCTCTCTCTCTCTTTATTTCTCTCTCTCTCTCTCTCTCTCTCTCTTTCTCACACACACATACAACTTTATTGTCTTAGGTAGACATTTCATAACAATGATACTGAATGATAAAATACAAACACAGAGAGTAGAATTGGTCGTACAATAGATCGTTATTGGGTAAGGGGTGATAACTGGTACAGTTATAACTGACATTTACAAACACAGATTGCAATTCCTACAAGACCCTTCCAATCTCCGAATGAGATCTACAACTCTCATGATGTGGCGCCTTTTTAGTCCTCCGTCATCATGCTAAACAAAATTATAATCGTCGGGCGAATTTAAAAAAGAAAAACAGATAATAATAATAATAATAATAATAATAATAATAATAATAATAATAATATAAACAACAGCAACAACAACAACAACAACAACAACAACAACAACAACAACAACAAC
>RQTK01000250.1:486552-497410 GCA_003991915.1 Elysia chlorotica
TCTATCTATCCATCTATCTATCTATATGTCTATCTATCTATCTATCTATCTATCTACCTATCTATCTATCTTTCTATCAGAAAAAAGTTTCCTGTTGTCAAAAAACTAGTCGCCTGAGGAGAGCAACAGCTCAAAACTCCGGAGTCGCGACATATTATTATTATTATTATTATTATTATTATATCTATGACTATTATTTCTATTTTCTTCAAACCCAGCTGCAATATCTACCAATATCTTTGTTCCAAGAATCGGTGAGAAACGTGTTATCTGCATCACCGGGTTTATTTTCTCGGGGGCCTCTATCGGCTTTTACCTGTCTCCCAACATCGAAACATTCCTGTGTTGTTCCTGTGTCAAAGGTAAGTTGTGGGTTGGTAAATAACTAACCGGTTCGTGGCAGTATGAACTAAAACGTAGAGAGAGAGAGAGAGAGAGAGAGAGAGAGAGAGAGAGAGAGAGAGACAGACAGACAGACAGACAGACAGACAGACAGACAGACAGACAGACAGACAGACAGACAGAGAGCAGACACAGACAGACAGACAGACAGACAGAGAGTGAAAGAGATTGAAAGATAATGAGAGGCATACTAAGATAGGGAGAGTGAGATAGAGTGAAAACATTTGGCTATGCGAGGCTATGTTCTCGAGGTTTGGTCTGATTCTTTGAAAAGTTATAGGAGACAGTTGAGTTTATCAAAGTTATTGGTGTAGGTTTAAAGGTGGGTCTTGCCTACACTGTTTCACCTCGTGTAACCTACAGTAACAATTAGAACTTTGTTTGTTCCATGATTTTTTGAGAGAGCGTTGCGGAACCAAGAGTTAGAGTTCTGATTGTACTAGACAATAGGTAGGTTGCCATTACTTTATTTTTTTTTGCTCTTCCCGTGACCCAAAAACCTCAGCCATTTAGGGGCGGGGGAGTATGGCGGTGGCCCTGGGGTAGAACATCGGCTCCCGACACAAAAGAGCCGGATTCGAGTCCTGGCGATTTCGCTCCCTACTGGTTGGGTCGGTGTCAGTTTAATGTGAACGGCTGAGACAGGAGTCATGGTATCCCCGCCCTGTCTGGTGTGTGGCAATACATAAAATTGTCAGACGTCACTCGTGGGGCCCGTCCACAACATAGCCTATATATGGCTAATGTTGGACGTTTAATCATCTCAACTCAACTCAGCTACTCATTCGGTGCGGGATTGAAACAGGGAGGGCAAGACAAATTATTATGTCCTTCCCGGAGATCAATCTCATAAGCTGGCTCAACGTCCTGACTATTTGGGCCAAAGGCAAACGTTTTCGATACGTGAATGTAATTAAAGATTATTTGATTGATCTTGAAGTATTTCTTTTCACTTCAAATACATGTATCACTCTAGAATATTTGCATAATGGTCACTAAACCAGTAGGGTGACATATCTTGGAGGTAGTCTACTTTCTCCCCATCCAACCCACGATCGCTCTATTTTCTTCTTCCTCTTCCATTACAGCTGAAACTTCAGGCTTGAAGCCTCCTCAGCTTTTTACAGTTTTTAAAAGTCTCCAGGTCTTTCAAGTTCTTTATGGGACTAGGGAGCGTGTTCCATTCTCTTAGCACCGGTGGACTAAATGAATGTAAATGTGGATCTACTCTTAACTGGGGTAAAGTGAAATTCGAGGCTTTCTTGGTTTGATGCCTACCAGGGGTAATTTCGTCAGACCATTTAGGCCCTTTAAGAACATGATCAAATTGTTATCTTTTCTCCTGCTCAGTAAAGGTTCAATGAGTATTCACTTTTTTTTTGTTGATATTTTGTTCGAAAAATGTTGACGCTCCAAGTTGTATTCTTCCAATTTCGTTAATTTCATTGTTTGGCAGCACATACAATGTTCAGACATTAGTCTTCTTGTGATCCGTTAAAAATATGCTTTATACGGTAGTGATAATGGAATCCAAGCAACAATCAAACATACCCGAAAGCCCCAGCTACGCATTCCGTGGTGGGTTGACACAGGTAGCTTAGGAAAATTCGTCCAACCATTGCCATAGTCTTGGGATCCGTCCACAATTGATTATAGCCTGTATAAAGCTGACGCTGGACGTAGACGCTGAGCATCAACTCAAGTCAACTCAGTCAGAGATAATATGTTTACTTTTCTTTCAAACCAAATTCTAGGTCTATGCATGGGCGCCATGTTCGTGCCCAGCATATCCCTACTCCGGCACTACTTCCACCGGCGGCGCTCTATCGCGCAGATCCTTGCGCGGGCTGGGGCTAGCGCGGCGGGGATTGTGATGCCTCCGCTAGTCCGCGCCATCCGGCACGAGTACGGCATCCGCAGCACGTTTCTCATCGTGGCGGCGCTGGAACTGCACATCGTCATGGCGGGACTGCTACTCAGACCGGTAGAGGCCTACAGGTCGGTGAAGAGAGTCGGTAACTTCAGTTCATATTGTTTTATGGATTCTTTAAATAAAAGAAAAGAATGTCTCTAAATGTATGTTGTTGTTGTTGTTGTTGTTGTTGTTGTTGTTGTTGTTGTTGTTGTTGTTGTTGTTGCTGTTGTTGTTGTTGTTGTTGTTGATTTCCTTCTTCTTCTTCTGCTTCTTCTTCTTCTTCTTCTTCTTCTTCTTCTTCTTCTTCTTCTTCTTCTTCTTCTTCTTCTTCTTCTTCTTCTTCTTCTTCTTCTTCTTTTTCTTCTTTATCTTCTTCTTCTGACTTTCTTCTTCTCAAGTCTTAAACAAGCCGATTAGAGAACGACAAATCCTGTTGCAATTTATGCAACTGAATCATGTATTGTTGTTATATTACTATTGTTTCGTCATTCAAACCCCCCATATATTTACACCCAGGTTCAAACCAGATTTGCCTCCACTTCCCAACAAGGTCAGAAAACTGAAAAAGAAGGAACGAGACAAAACAGGCGCTGAGGAAGTCTTGGACAATGCCTCAGAAATGAATGGAACTAGCAAAACCTCAGCGAGCTGTAAACATAATCATCAACAAAAACAGCAACAACAACAACAGCAGCAACAGCAATCCTACAGAGATATGGAGGGTGGGTTAAATGGAAATTCTGAACGCAAACAGTCCTTGGTTGATACAGATGAGGACAAACACCAAATGAGCTTTGAAGAAAACCCAAAGACTGTCGCTGGTCTGAAATCAGACACTGACTCTAACCCTGGGTATCCTACAACAGACATCGTTAGGCAGACAGGTAAAAATAACTCCCTAGATGAGAATGAGAATGGCATCGCCTTTCAGACCAAATCACAGTCGTTAAGAAAAGCCTCAGGCAGTTCAGAAACACACGACGGTGGCTACAAGGCCAATGGTGTACACAAATCAATTGTAGAGGAAAGATTGGTTTTACTGAGCCTACCAGAGGTGTCCTCTAACGGGCTGAAAAACAAACAGGGCAGCGCAAAGCATATAAGGTAAGACCACATTATAAGTTACTTAACACGTTTTTCAAATCTATTTTTGCACCCCCATCTTTTCTGTCCTTAAACAGAATATATGTATAGTATGAACTCCGCTACACATTTCTAAACCAATTTGGGTACGTACGAGTAACTTAATTCGATAATAAACTGAAGGATGTGGTTGGTGTACATGTGTTCCTCTTTGTCTTCCTGTCTTTTGTATCCTAAAACAGCGCCAAGCTGTATATACCACAATCAGCTTATACGTTTCGTTTTACATTTTTAAATTTATTTGGACAATGTTAACATTAATTAATAATAAACAAGACGATATGATTTGTGTTCGTGTCCTTCATGCCTTTCCGTGGATCATAGGCTGTCAACAAAATATCTCCATTATATCTATTATCAAAGAGTATGAAGTTTGAACAAAGTGTATGTATGTAAAGTATTAGTTCCGTTACGTATTTCTAAATCTATTTGGACACGAGTAACTTAATCCTCCGTTAGCAGGAAGATCTGATTCGTATGTACGCGTCTTCTTCTTGATCTCTAGTTTATAAGCCGTCAACAATCTGTCCATTCCATCCATTCTGTTTTGAAAAAACGCAAAGAGATTAAGATTACAACAAATTATCACACATTAATTTTTCAATTATTTTGGACAAGAGTGACTTATTTCAATAACAAACGGTTGGTGCATATTTGTCTTCTTCTTTGCCTCTCTATGGAACATAGGCAGTCAACAAAACCGCTATATTCATCTATTCTGCTCTCAAATCTCACTCACGCTAAGTCGTAAGTCCTATGTCATAAGTATGACGTCGCATTAGCATAAGGGGTCGTGAGAATGGGAACCAGACGTCTTAAGACGACTTGCCATCTTTCTACAACGTTGTACGCAAACCTCCGATGTTAAACACAACACCATTCTCCTCCTTCCCTCCCAGCAGAAGTCAAAGTGGCGCGCATGCGTTGTCCAGCACCCTGAGTCTAACAAGTGTGGGACTTCCCGAAGAGTCTGTTGTAGCCCCGAGTCTGGGGGATAGCGATGAAGATGAAGAGTCTGAGGAGAAACCTAGTCCGGGCTGTGGGACATATCACTTCTTCAGGTTTGTTTGTTTGTTTGTTGCTTAGCGCCAAACGTCAACATTATATAAGCTGTATTGTGGGCGGGACCCAAGACTAACGTATGACAATTTTACGTGCTGCCACGCGGAGAGAGTGCTAGGATGCCATGACCCTTTTCTCAGCCGGTCACATTATACTGACACCCACCCAGCCAGAAGAGGAATAACTCGGACAAAAGAAAGTATTGGTCTGTCGTAGGTTTCGAACCAAGGAACTACCGATTGAGCAACTGACTCACACTTACAGGTAACACCAACACATTAGAGGGATTAGATAGCTGAGATAGCGAAGTCAGGTTACAGGAAATAACTATCTATGCAGAGATTAGGAGACACTAGAAATATAATTTCTTTGTGATGGCGATGTTTAGACAGCCCCACATTTGAGCTTAAAAGACGAATAAATAAATATAGAGAGCGCTTTTTTCCACAAGGTTGCAATTCCAAAGGCCCAGCACTTATTTGACTAATTGTTACTATCGCATAGAGTTACCGATCTTTTTTATCTAGTAATCTGCTCTTTAATTACAGATTTTAGAACCGATGAGATGTTTTATTAACATAGCCCCAAGTGCTACTGCTAAGGGGAATTGCGTGACGCTTGTTCATATTTTATTTATTGGAATTCGATGCTACACAAACATGCTGTATTCCTATTGTGAAATGTCTCACGATTTCCCACTCTCGTATTGCCTTTAGCAATGATTTAAGCATAAACCGCATTCGGAGATCTAGATTTCTGGAAGAATTCGATTACACAGACGATATAAACCAGCGTCCAGACAAGTGCTCATCTCTCGTGGAACCACACTCCACAAAACCTGTTAGTATTACTCAATACAAGTACTTCATTTATCTACTCCACCCCTCCCCCCCCCTCTTTCCCCCCAATCAGTTTATGGGCGTTCCGCATGGTACTGCTGTTCGGCGGTATCGGGGCTGGGAACATCTACATCAAGAACTACGTGCCGACCATCGCTGTGAGTCAGGGGGCTTCCCTGGACCAGGCGGCAATGCTGCTCACCCTCATAGGGGTCCTGGACCTCATCAGCCGCCTCAGCCTGGGTTTGTTCGCTGATACACACCTGCTGAAGCCCTCTCAGATTGTGGCCTTCTCGCATCTAGTGCTCGGTAAGTGACTGTGCAAACTATGTAGTCTTTCTATATGTGTATAATTTACAAACGATGTAGTTTTTCTATATATGTATTCTTCGCATCGTTTTTGTTCAGACGATGCGTAATGTTACAGAGTGTTCAGATGATCTTTGTTTTTCATTTGTATTTTGAACGGAGGCGCATCGGTTATTATGTGATCTTGAAAACACACGAATTATCTCTCCAAATATGGCAGAATGTAGACACAACACTTCATTCGGCTTCTACCGATTAAAGCTCGTTGGCCATGAAATTGTAATAATATTGAAAACCTGGGTAAAATCTATCATTGTTCACCCTAACTAAGAAGCCACGTAAAAGAAAAATTCGAAATCTAGAAATCAACGTTCTTTTTTATCAATAGAATAATGAGAAAGCTAGGTCTAAAATTAACCGAAAATGAACATTCACCCCTGACGCGTTGTGACCTCCATATGTGTACACACACACGCACACACACACACACACACACAAACACACAGAGCCAAATACTACTCACTACACACACTCATATTATTATATATATACACACACACTTTACGCATACGGCTTGATATACTAAGATATCGATTCTAGTTTGTCTCACATTTACTTACACACTCCCTGACCAAAACTTTTTTTGTTAAGGTTTGCTGTGCCAGCTGGTCCGTTTCTTCGACACGTTCCCTTCCCTGGTGGTCATGTCCTCTGTGATCGGCATCTTCATAGGGACCCGCATCTCCATGATGCCGCTCATCTGTATCGAGGTGGTTGGCGTGGACATGATGCCGCAGGCTTTCAGCATCGTAAACACCATCGGAACTTTCTCAGCCGCCATCATGAACCCGTCGCTAGGTGGGTTGGTTGGTTGGTTGGGTGGGTGGGATGGTGGGTTGGTGGGTGGAAGGTTGGTCGGGTGGTTGGTGGGTATGGACACGATGCCACAAGCTTTTAGCATCGCAAACACCACCAGGACCTTCTCAACTGCCATCATGAACCCTTCATTAGGTGGGTTGCTTGTTTGGTTGATTGGTTGAGTGGGCGGGTGGTTGGTCGGCGTGGACATGATGCCACAGGCCTTCAGGATAGCACGGATCGCAACACTAGCGTCTGGCAATTTTACGTGATATGTTCTCAGCGGCGGTGATGAGCCCGTGGCTTAGTGGATCGGTTGTTTAGCTGGTTGGTTGTTTCGTTGTGTTGAATGGTTGGATTGGTTGGCTGCTTGAGTGGCTTAGTGATTAGGGTGGGGTGATTAATTGTTTGGTTGGTTGGCTAGTTTGGTAGTGTGTTGGGAGCTTGGATGTTGGGTGACTGGTTGGGTGGTTTATTGAGTGGTTGAATGTTTTGATCACCCCCTCCTCCAACTCCTGAGAACCAGATATAATCCATCTGTTTTTTGTTTCATCATCAGGTGCTTTGGTGGACAGCTTTGGAAACTTCATCCCCTCCCTTCACATCCTCGGCGTGTGTTTCTTTCTGTCAGCCACCATCCTCCTCTTGTTGCCGCTTGGTAATCGCGTCGACAAACGGAGAGGCCATATTTATGACTAACGAACAAAACTTTATCATATATCGCCCCATCATCGACGATTTGAGAGACCATGACTAACCTTATTACATTGCCCTATCATCGACAAACGTAAATTCCATATATATGACTAACTAACCAAACCTTATTATACATTGCCCTATCATCGACAAATTGAGAGGCCATGACTAAGTAAACCTGATTATACATCGCCCCATCATCGGCAAATTGAAAAGCCATATATATGACTAACTAAACCTTATTGTACATTGCCCTATCATCGACAAATTGAGAGGCCATGACTAAGTAAACCTGACTATACATTGCCCTATCATCGACCAATTGAAAAGCCATATATATGACTAAGTAAACCTTATTGTACATTGCCCTATCATCGACAAATTGAGAGGCCATGACTAAGTAAACCTGATTATACATCGCCCTATCATCGACAAATTGAAAAACGATATATATGACTAACTAAACCTTATTGTACATTGCCCCATCATCGACAGTTTGAGAGACCATATTTATGACTAATAACTAACTAAACCTTATTGTACATTGCCCCATCATTGACACATTGAGAGGCCATATATATAGCCATTTATCTAAACCTTATTATACATCGCCCCATCATCAACAATTTGAGAGGCCATATATATGACCTAACTAACTGAACCGTATTATACATTGCCACAACATCGACATGTATATATACACTAACTATCTAACTAACTAACTAGGGATCATGGCCTGTTCTTCGTCTGTGACACTTCGGTAGCTTTCTCGATCCTTCACCTGAGCTCTCTCCATTTCTGTCTTATTAACCAGGCCTACTTATACGTTGTCTCGAGGTGTTAGATTGATCATAGTATTGGTACAAATATTGTATACATATCCGGTGATTTTATAAAGCATATAACTAAACCACTGGATTCCTGGGATGAGGCATAACAATCAACCCTCCTCCTAATTTATTTCTTGTTCATTCTGTCTCTCTCTCCCCCTCTCTCTCCCTCTCTCTCTCTCTCTCTCTCTCTCTCTCTCTCTCTCTCTCTCTCTCTCTCTCTCTCTCTCTCTCTCTCTCTCTCTCTCTCTCTCTCTCTCTCTCTCTCTCTCTCTCTCTCTCTCTCTCTCTCTCTCTCTCTCTCTCTCTCTCTCTCTCTCTCTCTCTCTCTCTCTCTCTCTCTCTCTCTCTCTTTACGTATACATGTACATTGGGAATTGTTGTTTCTTCTTGAGTGTCTCGACAGCGCTATTAAAGGATCACACTTGTTATATAATATGAAAAATAATTGTAACATGATAATATGTGATGATGATGATAATAGTTGTGTTCATTTTATTTGATTCTGTTTTTTGTTTCTTCTGTTTTGTTTTGTTGGGTGTTTTTTTTTACTTTTTTTTAAATTTGAAATATATTGAGATTCGAATCAGTGCGTAGGGTTGCAACCAATACAACAAGAACAAAAACTACTTTCTTACCAGCGTAAAAATAACTCATTGTTTTGGTAACGATCATGATTATTCTTGGCTCTCTACTAGTTTAACGTTTTCTAGGGGTCAACAAGAACAACAACAGCAACAATAACAGCAACAACAACATTGTTAACAACAACAACAACAACAACAACAACAACAACAACAACAATAGCAACAAACGTAGAAGTCGTCAGGACCACATTTGTGATATCCGAGACTTGGCCTATCAGATAATTATTCTGACACCAACCTAAGCAGAAGGGGTCGAAATCCAACAAATATCTTTATATTAATATAATTATATCCAATTTGCACACGAATAGTAAACATAGTATTTAAAAATGAAACCTTTATAAAGATATAACTTAATTTTTGATCATTTAAATGTGTAAGCTTCTAAATTATAAGCAATAGAAATAAGTGGGACCTAATCAGACTTAATTGAAGTCAGACTACATCGCAAAATAATTTTAATTTACACAATTACCATTTCCGACCGGACCAAGTTAAAAAGATAAAAAAGTATACCTTTACTACATGTATATTACTTTCTTAAACAAGTCTAAAACAAATCTCTTAAAATTATTAACATTGCTCACATGCCAAAGGCAGTGCATTATTAATTAAAACAAAAATGACCGCCAACAAAAACAATAGCTGGACACGGAAGTGCAGTGGCAATCGCACTAACCAGTAGTCTGTCGTGGTTTTACTTAGACTAGATATTACGAACGCTTGGATATATAATCCACAACTAATCCAAACAAAATTCTTTAGCTTTAGATATCTCGCATAATGTCCTCCTCCCTTTCCAATCGACGTGGCTTGTATTACCCCCCCCCCCTCCCCTTTTTTTCTTCTAACCGAGTAGACGGACGTTCATAAAGGGTGAACCGGTGTAGTGGAAGCAGCAGCCACCCAGAAAATTAATGTTCCCTGTCACAGATTTTATAAGTTCTTGTTGTGTCGTTCTCTATCTATCTCTCTCTCTCTCTCTCTCTCTCTCTCTCTCTCTCTCTCTCTCTCTCTCTCTCTCTCACATGTGCACCCACAATAAATAATTTGGCCACATCTTCTCCTGCAAGGCTGTCAAATATAAACACACACACAAATCAGAAGTTAATTGCGGTCTAATCCGAAGTTAAAGCTCACTACAGGACTACTCGTACCAATATTAATGTGGAGAAATTGTTAAGACAATACATATAGCGACATTGTTTGGGGAACTATCGGTACATCAAGGGGAAAGGATACAACCAGTCCTATGGTTTCAATGATGTGTATTTAGATACTATGGAGGACTGCAAAATTCCGAGGGTAAAATTGAAACTTAGATGTTGCAGGGGAAATAATAATGAAAACGGCGGGGTATAATTAGTCTTACGTCCCCTGTGTCTTGAGAACGATCTCATAGAAGGATGTTTTTGTGTTTTTGGTTTGTTTGTTTTTTAAGAGGGTAGGTGGGTAAAAAAGGCATGTGTTTGTGAGGTGGGTCAGACATATTACGATACACCTTCTCGTAAACGTCTAGACAAATAAGCTATGTATAGACAGGCTTTGCGTTGTACGCGACTATCACGGGTGACGTAACTGTGACCCTTAAGCATGGAGTTTTAGCATCACTCATTGGCAGCGTAGGTCTAAAATAGAGCTATGATTGTGTTGGACATTCAATTTGTGCAGTTTCTGTTACTTGTCATCTTCGTATTGGCTGTGGGCGAGGCCTCCATAGGAACAGACCAAGTCAACGAAATGATGAGAGAGAACACATTTTAGCATAATAAGTCTTAACAGTGGTGTACCTCTTATTTATCATTACAATAGTTAGTTCAGATTGAAACTTGGATATAAGTTTTTGTTCGGCCTATTCAGCCTATACTATATTAATGTGAAATGATCCAACTGTTCATACTATTTTAGTAGTATGATTTACGTTGACTCTTAATGCAACCTTTTGTCTACTTCGGTGAATTTGACTTACATTTTGGACGCCTCGGTTTTGCGTCATTTTTACGAGAGGTCTTTTATAGTCATGTAGATTATAGGGTCCATGCAAAATCGCAGCCTTAGTCTATCCGAGTCCAGACAATAATGAGATTCCTCTTTCGCTTGCTCAGAAGATTTGAGCTATGGCAGAGTTCTCTAATTTTGAAGGAAGAGACTGGGGGG
>RQTK01000250.1:528098-543637 GCA_003991915.1 Elysia chlorotica
TCTCTCTCTCTCTCTCTCTCTCTCTCTCTCTCTCTCTCTCCGTCTCTCTCTCTCTCTCTCTCTCTCTCTCTCTCTCTCTCTCTCTCTCTCTCTTGCTCAGAATGTCGAGAGCCCTGGGGTAGAAGATCAGCTTTCGGCGTAGGAGGTTCGTGGTTCGAGCCAAGCTCGTCCCTTACTGGTTGGGTTGGGTTGGGTTGGTGCTAGTTAAATGTGACTGCTGAGTCAGCACGTAAAATTGTCAGCCTTCAGTATTAGGTACCATCTACAATATAGCCAGAACTTGGGTTATAAGCAACACACAACAAACGAGGAAATCCTCTTTCTCCTCCCGGAACCAACTCAACTCAACAGTTTACTAAACCCCTCCCCCATCCCCCATCATCATCATCATTTATCATCATCATCATCATCATCATCATCATCATCATCATCATCATCATCATCATCATATTCACCATCATCATCATCATCATCATCATCATCATCATCATCATCATCATCATCATCATCATCATCATCATCATCATCATCATCATCATCACACATCATCATCATCATCATCATCATCATCATCATCATCATCATCATCATCATCATCATCATCATTAATTTTGTCCTCGTCGTCGTTGTCGTCGTCTTCGTCGTACTCGATGTCTTCATTCTCCTTATTTTGAACCATTATTATGTATAATCATTCCTATCAACTAATCACAATTCTCGTCACCTTATTGAGCGTTACACCATGACAGCTTTGAGTGCTTTATTACATATATATAGTGTAGATCCTGAATTCACCAATGCACCACGTCCAAGATACAGCCTGAGAGTTGATGTTATACAATGCATAAAATTATTAACCAACAATGTTGTCACCGCCATTGGTGCCTTTGCTCGCTTGTTATGCAATCCAAGGGACGTGACTGAGTATAAATTAGTTTATTTTTAAAAAGAGCAGTTATTTCCCTTTGTTCTTTCTTTTTGTTAATATTATGTTCTTTGCTGTGTGGGTCTTTTTGCTAATCAGGTAATAATTATGGTTAAGCTGTAGGTGCCAGCCACAACTTTTTCTATTTCCATCACCATTATCATATCAACTACTGCTGCTGCTACCGCATCTACTACCACTACTGCTGCTGCACAGCTACCGCAACATTCATTTTTTGTCTCTTGTTGTTAGCCTATACAGTGCTAAAATTAAAACCAACCAATCCTGTCACATCAAGCCTACTACGTCATGAACTGTTGGTTCTACCAATGACAACACTGCTGCAGTTCTTGTTGCTACCACATGTGCTGATTCTGTTGCAGTTTTGACCGGCTGAGACAGGAGTCATGGTATCCCCGCCCTGTCTCGTGTGTGGCAGCACATAAAATTGTCAGACATCCGTCTTGGGGCCCGTCCATAATATAGCCTATATAGTCTGATGTTGGACGTTAAACCAACTCAACTCAACTCAACGCTTCTGTTGCAGTTCTTGTTGCTACCACTTCTGTTGCTGCTGCTGCAGTTCTTGTTGCTACCACACGTGTTGCTTCTGTTGTAGTTCTTGTTGCTACCACATCTGTTGTTGCTTCTGTTGTAGTTCTTGTTGCTACCACATCTGTTGTTGCTGCTGCAGTTCTTGTTGCTACCACATCTGTTGCTGCTGCAGTTCTTGTTGCTACCACATCTGTTGCTTCTGTTGCAGTTATTGTTGCTACCACATCTGTTGCTGCTGTTGCAGTTCTTGTTGCTACCACACCTGCTGCTGCTGCAGTTCTTGTTGCTACCACATCTACCTCTTCTGTTGCTGCTGCTGCAGTTCTTGTTGCTACCACATCTACCTCTTCTGTTGCTGCTGCTGCAGTTCTTGTTGCTACCACATCTACCTCTTCTGTTGCTGCTGCTGCAGTTCTTGTTGCTACCCCATGTGCTGCTTCTATTGCAGTTCTTGTTGCTACCACATCTGCTGCTGCTGCAGTTGTTGTTGCTACCACATCTGCTGCTGTTGCAGTTCTTGTTGCTACCACATCTGCTCTTCCTTTGGGCAAGGGGGTTACACGTCAAAGCGCCCGGCTGGTTCAAATAGGAAGCACCGATTTTCGTCCCACGATCAGGTTAAAAATATCGAAGTGGGTTTTCGTAGCGCAGTTCATCGTTTGGGAAGTTCGGCTTTCTCAACGCGCAGAAAAATGTATGACTTCAGAACGGGCCTTCTTTGTTGTTTCGCTACATTTGATCAATGTCACTGGACTCGCTCTAAGTCACTCACTGCGTTGCACTAATGCAGTCTGAGACCCAGTGAAATGGAAAAGTAAACGATACTTACCAAGTAGAAGTTTGCTGTAGATTCTACGGACCCATTAATATTCATCGAGGTCAATTGAGATAGGCTGACCACGCCTGCAGAGCTTCACACTTTAAAGCTGTTAACTATTATGAATATATACTAGCCCAAATACTTATACATATGTACATGTATTCAATTCATTTTGATTCGTCTCTCCAGTCTGCATCCAGAGTCCACAGTGTTAACCTGCCAAGCCAACCCAACAAGCCGCAAAAAAGAAAGAAAAAAACGTTAATAAAATACAAGAAATACGCGCTATTTTTCGAACAGTTGGCAGGTGTGTATGAGTGTGTGAGTGTGTGTGTGTGTGGGGGGGGGGTTGTCCCATCATCTCTAGACAGGCTGCGGTGCATGGCGTGCAGACTGGGACAGGTAGAAACAATCGCTGAAGATAAAAGCGGAGAGAAGGGCAGCGTGAACCCACTGACACCTAGCCAAGCCTCGGCCACCGTCCTTGAACTTTTCACCCCCCCTCCCCCCAAACCACCACCACCATTATCGTGGAATACCACCACCCCCAACCCAGTCCACTCCAAAAAAAATAATAAGTAAATACATAAAATAAAATAAAAATGTGTACAATGTCTCGAGTCTCCTTTCCCAACCATCCCTTCCTCCTAAATTAGAATCCCAGGTCCTATGTTACGATGATAGTTTAATATGTATGGTGTATAAGTGACCTGCGGAGGCTACCATCGTAATATAACATTCGTTTGAATTATTTCCCTTTCACTGTTACTGTTCGTAGAAGACTTCAAAAAAAGATATTATGTGGGGATATCTATTTTTTTGTTGTTGTTGTTGTTGTTGTTGTTGTTGTTGTTGTTTTTGGTTGTTGTTGTTGTTGTTGTTTTTAAATTCTATTTACTCGTCGTATTTTTATGTATTTTCACTAAGTATGCTATATAATTATAGGGTAAGATAAGCATTTGCAGTTGCAGTAGCTGTTGCTGTAGTTTTTGAGGCAGTTGTTGTTGCAGTTGTTGTCGTTCTTGACGCAGTTGTTGCAGTCGAAGCTGCAGCTGTTTTTGCAGTTGTATCTGCAGTTGTTGTTGCAGTCGTTGGTGTAATTTTTGTGATACTAATGGTGATGTTGGTCGAGGCTCGCGTTGTCCATCTTAAAATCGAAAAATAAAAAAAAAATTAAAAAAATAAATAAAAATGTTAATCCATGAATTGAGTTGAAACTCACGTCACAGGACATGATAATTGCTACGTCACTAAGCGCAGTTCTCAGAGTTCTGTTATTGTATCAATCACCGCATCTGAAATCTCCATATATGTATACAAAAAGACCAGTAAGATGATTTTTTTTCATCTTTGAAGGTCTATTCCTCTTCACCCTGCAACGAATAGTGTAGAGTGATTTGTGGCAGAACTTTGATACAATTTGGATGATTTCTGAAAAACTGTAAAATGATCATGATCATAATAGTCATCATCATCATTACCATCATCATCATCATCAGGTTGGATTGGTATTGCGTCCTATCCTGAAATTACTGCAGTTCATTTAAGGCGGGAAGTGGAGGAAAAAAAAAGGGGGGGGGTAGCTTGTTGTAGAGTTCTAGATGTTTTGGGCTTATTTACGGGAGAGAGAGAGAGAGAGAGAGAGAGAGAGAGAGAGAGAGAGAGAGAGAGAGAGAGGAGGGGGGTGGGGAGATCCATGGACCCCAGTCCAACCCCATCATTGAACTAATTTTGTCCGATTTCACACCCTACTCGATGCCTAAAAGATGACCAGCTAAGACAACAGTCATGGTAACCCCACTGTCTCTGCGTGACAGCTCATGACACCAGTGGCGGCTGATGACACTGCCAGACGTTAGTCTTATTACTTGTCTGCGATACGGCCTAAGTGTTGATGTTGGATGGTAAGAACCCAATGCCGGTACACACATTATTTTCATTGGTGTAGGCCCAAGGTTTCTATCCCCTAGAACCTAGATTACTTTTTTTACACGAAAACTTCTACGCATTGGAAATCACGGCAGACCTAGTCAGGATCTGAAAATTCGACCCCAGACCTTCTGTTCCTCTGAGGCACTTGTTGCACTAACGTTACCTACTGAGCTATCAAACGCCTCCCCCCTGATTTCCTTGATCATTGTCTGAGACATTGATTGTACTGCTGTTGACTGTGCTTTGTGTATTATGCTAACGAGATGCGCGATGCATTATGGGTAACTTGAGTCAACGGTTCTCTCGTTTTCAAACAATCTTTTGTTAATACCCTTGAATAATATTATTATGGTTAACTATAGTATTGTTGCCGTGATTCATTTTTAATGAAAAGCTTGTATTTTATCTGTAATCGATAATAATCTATTTTGAAGACACTTGATTTGAGAAAGCATCTTTCATAACTAGTGTTCATCCAAGTAATATTTTGAGAACTGCTGACCTAAAACACAGACCTGAGACCTCCCAGCCTCGAACGCACTCAGCTCTCTTGTTCGAGGTGCTGCTAACATTTTCACCAGGCGAACAACACGTTTCTTTTATCACAAGAACACATCTCCGTCGAAACCAGGCATCAAGGCTTGTCATCGAGGTTTTGTGCCCGTCGTTGTTGAGGGTTATCTTTATTGAAACCCGACAATATCGTGGATATTTACTACAATTCCTGTACTGCGGGTAGATTTACAGAAATGGATAGGACATCCGAAGGGATGGGTAAGGAACTTATAAATTTGCTTTCAAGAGCAACTCAATCATTGTAGATCAAGATGTAAGATCTAGAGAAGTAGGCATTACCGTTTTCATTGGCCTGCTGCCTGTGTTTAAAATAATCTGTTGCATGTGATTTTTGCAATACAATGCTGTAGCGTGGCCGTAATTCCCATATAGATATAGATTTATGGATGTATATTTTATGCATACATTTCATTATCAGGCCTAGAATCTAGACTCTAGATTCAAGGTCTTCAACATGTAGAGCAAGTGGTCTACACTCGTTTAAGCCTAGATTTGATTCTAGGCCTACCTTCTAGAAGGATTCATAATAATTAATATTGGTAGGCCTACAAGATAGTTTTACATCGTTCACATAGATCTAGACACAGGTCAGCATCCTAAAATTCAAGATCTCAAGGGAATGGTTTCATAAAAAAGTTATCAGCGATGGTAGATCCACACACTGTGTAGTTTTCTTTGAGAAAGCTGAACATCCCCCGCTAAGAAATGCCCTGCAGCACCCATTTTGATGATAGGCACAGCACAACTACTGAATACATGGAGTGGTAGACACACAGGGCAATACATTGTACAATTTGGTTGGAGGTGAAAGCCAGGTTGAAGGGCTGTTTCTGAGAATACATTGTAGTTTACACATCAAAAGTGCTTGGAACTTATGGAAGAGACTTTGAATAGAGGGTCCATTAAGCGGAGAGTGCATTAAAACTTCCAGTAACCTTTAAAAGCTGGATTTAACGGCTGAGAACTTGAGGTCTGGTTAGTGAAAAAGATATCTGATGTACAAAGTATGCGAAGCGTGCTGGTCAAAAAACCTTTTGATATATAGGCCTATATTATAAATACATATTTTGAAATTGCATTCAATTACCTTCAATTTGATATAGATCTATATTGCAGGGGGTATTAAAAATGGAAGCTGTGAGAGACTGTTGTAAAACGTATGTGTAGCAGATTCTGAATTGTTTTTCAAAATGCAAAATGTTTTCTAGTTTGTTTTTTAGTTTTTAATTGGACATGTTTCGGTTTACGTAGTTTTTTTCTATGAGTATGAGTGAGATTTATGGGTAAAAGGGGACCAGGGTTACATCTTTGCCTCATTAACTACAAGACACTTCAAACTGTAAAACTCTAAGTAGCTTTTTTTTTTTCCATTATCCATGTTGTTCGTTTGATGTAGATCTAAGGTTCCTGGAGTCATGGGCGAATCAGTTTAACCAATCCAGCGTCAGCACAAGAATCTGTAGATCTTCTTGTAATACCCATCAGGTTCCAGAGGGTACATGTTTGACCAGCTTTCCAATATTTATTAGCTTGACTGTATGTTTCGCTCAAAATTTCACAAGTGACAAAAAATTTTGCGAGCAATGAAAAATTCACCTAGTGAAGACTTGAGGCTTTAGGCTTACTCTCCAGTGAAACAAAGAAGGTCCGTTTTGACGCCATAGATTTAAGTTCGCATTGAGAAAGCAGAACTTTCACACAACTAAAAAGTCGAAATGCGTGGCTGAGCAGCTGCAGTTTGTGGGACAGTGGACGAAGAAAAGGTTATTCCTTATAGTTATGCTTAGACCTATATAAGATAAGATTTCAGATTGTCACCAAATCCGTGAAATTGCAAGAGGTTACAAAATTTTGACATTATTTATTCAGTCCGACTCTCTATAAAATATTTTCTTAAATACCAGGATTACAAAAAGATGAAGGGACAGAGAGAGACAAAAACGGAAAGATCAGGAAAGGAATTGAGAGAGGTTGGGAAAAAGAGGGAAGGGGGAGAAAGATTATAGAAGGATAGAGGTGGATAAAGAGAGCTGGAGTGGGGCTGATCGCAGTTTTTCCAGGTCTCCTTTTTTTCTTCAAAGGCGTAGCAATTTTTTTCCTTTCCTTCCCTCTCCCTCTCTTTGAGTTTCTCTCTCTCATTTGATCCCTCTCATAAATGCTATCTTGTCTTTTTTCTTCTACTTCTGTCTAATCTTATTTAGCCTTTTATTGTTGTTATCTCTTAGGGATTTATCTTTTCTCTCTCTGCTTTCCTTTATTCCCTTCATCTCTCGCAGTCTCAGTTGTTTTTTCTTGCTGTCTCTCTTAGTCTTAGTAAACTTGAAATTCAAGAAATTGGGAGAGAGAGAGAGAGAATTTAAGTTTTTTGTTTTTTTTTAATCCAACAGCTGAAAGGTTGATGGAGAGAAGGTAGAAATAAAAATGAAACAGGAGTGAGGAAGAGAGGACTGACATTAAAAACAAAACAGGATTAAGTGAAAGAGGGCCGAGAGAAAAATAAAGTGGAATAAGGGAGAAGGGGACAAACTGGCGCAAGTAGTAGAGTTTGTCACAGCAGATCTGCAGTTCTAATCCCGTGATTAGGCAAATTTTGTCATACATTGCATCCCTACTGGTTGTGTCTGTGTTATTTAATGTGGCATGCTGAGACATGAGTCTTTGCACTGTGACTGTCTCGTGTGTGGCAACACTTTTATTAAATGTCAATTTAGTTTTGAGCTGAGCCACCTTAAAGGGTCTTCATTGGGAACCTAGGATTCACCTCTCCTATAAAGTATAAAAGGGAGAGAGAGCTGAGAGGTAAAGAAAGACAAAGGACTGAGACAGAAATATACGCCATGATAAAAATTTTCTAGCAAGTTCTCAACAAGCCATGGATGCAAGGCAGGCTTTCATTAAAATGAAATAAAAAGATAAAATTGGTAATAATAAAAGAATGAGCAATTAAGAATAGAGCAGAAAACTTTGAACTCATTTATTAGTATCCTCTTCAGAAGCAATGCTTTTTTCAACTTTTATTGTTACTTGGACTGACATACAAAATTGCAGCTGTGAGAAAAATTTCTTAATGCAATTTTTTAAATTAATTAATAAATTTATGAATTTCAAGTGTTACTGAAGGAATTCATGAGCTTTTGCAAAAAGGAATACCGCTTTGTTAAAGGACATCACAAATTATCAGACAAGCAGTAAAGTTGTACTTTAGTGTCACCTTGTAATACATGATTGTAGATATTTTTAAAAACAAACTGTTTGTGCACTTTGGTGTTTCCTTTTCCTAACTAGAATAATTCGCAGAGTTCAGCATTGTTCGATCTTCTTGCTTGATGGGCTAAATTGAACCTAAATAAAAGTTCATGAATGTCTTCTAACTACATTCCTCTTTGTGAACTCGCATTCATAATAAACTATTTGAAAAGAGGTGTCAAATTTTATGGCAAGTCTGGAAAACTACTAATTGAGTCCAATGTACATTGTTTTAAAACCAGCCAAGTTTTTATTTTTATTTTTGTATCATATGTTGGAAATCTAAACATTTTTTCAATTATTGTCATAATGTGTACATATGTACAACAGTTGACTTCATGAGGTATTGGAGGTTTTGCGTGATTTGGAAAATTCTGTTGTTTTTGTTAATTTTTCTAAAAAAATTTTAATTGGTAAAATTTTTTTTTTTTGTTGGAAAATTCTGTTGTTGTTTTTTTTTCGTGTTTTTTTTCATAGCCAGTTTGCACCTTTGATTTGAAAATTGAAGGCTGGCCTCCATCATTAAGGATGTTGTTGAATTGAAAGAAATTCGGAAAAGCGCTCTAAATCTATGCCAAAGAAAATATACTCAGATTCTCAGCATGCCATTACCCACGCACAGTGGTCTATTTTTGCCCATTGCAATAGGGCTGCAGATTTGAATGGCTGGATAAGTGACTTTTTTGTTTTTAAGACAGTATTTTTTTACAGAGTCTGCATTGATTAATTATCTCTATCGATCTAGGGTAGTAAGCAAAAATTATGACAGTGGTTTAAACATGTTCTTCGTTCTAAGGTAGTGGAAAAATAAAAAGTTTGTTGTCTATGGTTTTTAAAAATAATTTTGGTGTTTCGTTTTAAAATTTAACTCAACGGGCAGATATATTCTGTGGGTTCCTAACCCACCCACTGTTTGTTCGAATCGTTCTCAGTACAAACGTATTCTGTGACCGGTTGAGACAGAAATTGTGGCATCTCTGTGGCTCTATCTCTGCGTGGCAGTATCTAAAACTGTCAGACATTAGTCTTTGGACCCGACTGCAATACAGTCTATCTAGTGCTAACGTTGGATCTTAAGCAACCAACTCAACAGATCCGTGATACAGCATTATAGCATACATGTATTTGCTGGCGATGCTCGACGTTAAGAAACCAGGGAACCAACCCTCCTCAAAATGCTTGGCTGCCCCGGACTAAACTGTGACAGCGCAAAGCCCCGCAACTACGAAAAGGCAACAGGCACAAGCTCCATGTCATGTCCAGTGTAGGGTCAAAGCGGGCTGACCACCGAACAACTGCACTGTTTTTGTTGGGGTTTTTTTCTTCCTTTGTATTCAGGGTCAGTGAAGACTGTACATACCGACACACGCTTGCGGAACATTATAAAGCGTGCTTAGGGGGAAGCAATAGCAACTGAAAAGAAAACTGTAAAGCGTTGGTTGCCCTCCCTCGTAAAAGATTTTGGCGGCACAACTTCAGACATCGTTGCTTTGCGGCTGAGCAGACGTCCTATCACACAGGTCCGACGTTACTTACAATTATTGTACATTTTCTGGGTTCTGGTTTAAGTGCAATCCTTTTATTTCTGTTAATTAGTGCTAAAAGTTGGCTGGTCAAGTAATCCCCCCCCCCTCCGCCGCCGCTTTGAACACCAATAGATGTCACGGAAAACATAACTGTAAAGCATGCATAAGTGTATTAAACCTTTGCACGTGCTCGTAAAAGATTTTACTAGCGTAACTGAAGACACTTGTTTTGCGACGTTGTTGAAAAGGATTTTAACGTTTGTGTCACGTCTTTTCGGGTCAGTATGCAAGCGGCCAGAGCATTTAGGTACCATAAAATAACCCGGAGTTTATTTAATACGTCTATACCCTTTTAGCATCAACAATGTGATACATCCAGCAATATGAAGGCTTACGGCTAGAAACTGGTTACGCGTGTCTATTGTTTGGTATTTTTAGAGCTGCATTGAACTTATTATTTTATTTTTTTTGCCATTGCGATTTTTTCTAAGCTCTACTGCGACATTAATATTTAATTGATTAGTAGTAGTAGTAGTAGTAGTAGTAGTAGTAGACGTTATAGTGGTGGTTCTTGCAGCAACCGAAATAATTATGTAGTAATTATGGTGGTGATAGCAGCTACAAAAAATGAATGGTTCCTTTAATGTGCCAAGCATCTTCAGGACTCTCTATATAATATATAGAGATTCCTATATATATTATATACCTTCTGCTCTTTCCGCGCGGTTTTACTGTAGAAACTCGGAGGTGAGAGTTGCAAGATGTCCATGCTCTTTGAGTCTCTTTGAGGCTTTCCATCTTGGCTGTTAATGTGTTACTGTTAGTGTTGTAGTGGGGGCTTGCTTGACATTTCGGGGACTGCCTGCGAACTCTGTTAGAGCCGAGGAGCAAAAACTAAGCAATGCGTACTTCTCGGGCATGGCCTGAAGCACGTGTGGATGTAGGTCAATACAGGGCTTAAGTTTCTCGTCTGCTTGTAAAATGAGACCATCACTAGTATAACCTGCTGCGTATGTTTGCTTTGTTTTTGTTTTTAATGTACGTGGAATGTAAATGACCATTGTGTGTGAAATCGCTTTGCCAAAATTTGACTTTGTTTTTCCTTTATTAAGTCCAATCATATTTAACATAACACATGTAATAACGTATAATAGTTGGTCCAAGAGTCAAGAAGTTTTAACAAAGAGGTATACGACCCAGTTGAACAGGTGTCCAGTTAATTAACAAGAAGTCTATGGTTCGATTTCTAGGAGAACGAAGATCTTACGCATCTCTTTTCCCTTTCGCCTGAGTGATTGAAATTGCATTTTTGGCCACAAGTGTTAATCTCACCACCCTCTCTCACCCTGTGTCTGCCTTTCAGTCTCATCGCTCTCTCTTTCTCTCTCTCCAGCTCTTCCTCCCCCTATTTTCTTATCTCTATAACCACCCTCTGTCTGTCTGTCTCATCGATCGCTTTCTCTTTCCCCCTCCCCCACCCACACACACACATACACATCGACCTGACGTGACCTAGATACACTGTAATCTGGGCCTGGCCGATCTGACCCGACGTGTCCCACTGCCCGTTGAAAAGTAGGTCACACCTTGACTCACTTTAGTCACTAACCAGTTAAGTAGTCCACTTGGCTGAATAAAGTTGGGTCATACACGAGGCCTGGCCCATATCGCTCAGTAATTCTAGGCCAGGGTTCACACCGGGGGCGAACTGGCTTAAGTAGAAAAGAGTTGGTGTCCAGATTGGGATGTCTGCTGTTCGAATCCCGCGATTGGTCAAAACTTATTCGCCCCTCCTTGTACATGCAACTGGTTGGGCCTGGGTAAGTATAATGGGACAGTAGATACAGGATTCAAGGTCTCCCCGCCCTGTCTCGTATGTGGCAGCATAAAATGTCAGACGTCAATCTCGGGGCGCGTCCATAGTATAGCCTATATAGTGCTGACGTGGGACGTTAAACCAACTCAAATCTGGGGTCCAGGCCAAGTCACCTTAACCTTATGACCTAGGCGAACACATCTTTACGTGACACTGATACACTGTACACCACAGTGATCTATTAATTCTATTTATTGAGCCATTTTTCCGCAAATTTATGGATTTTCGGATTGGCAGTTCAATGCTCAGTAAATCCATGTCAAAGGGCTGTGATTCAATCAATATATGTATATTAAAGCATAACATCTCATTAAAAAATATTGATCCAGTTGGCATCAGGGTAAATATTTTAGTTAGGATCATAGAATCATATTCAGATATTTTTGTAGGTAATAGAACAATGTTACGTGCCTGTCTGTGCCTAGTATTTTTATGGTATTGTTCACTTTGATTCTAAAGGTATTTTTTTGTTTGTTTATTTTTGGTGTCTTTCATGGTATTTTAGTAAACCTCGGTCACATAACACTACATGTACATGGTTTAAATAAATTGTTTACAATATTACAATAGTTTATTCCACCTCCTTATTTGAGATGAGGTTAAAAGAGAAGGGTCACTGTTACCCTTATTATGCACAATTGTGTTCTCTTGAGTCAGTTCGGTGACTTGGCCTGTACTTAACCCTAGAAATGCTATGATAGTTCAAAACAAAACTGCTGGGTATATTACCACCTGGCAGCTTAGATAAGGGCTTCTTGTCTAGCACAATAAGGGTTAAGGATGTCCTCGGTACGGGTCAGTAGGTTTGAGTTGATCCGTGATCTCTTTGAATGGCAAGGCGATTCGGTGCCTACGCATCTACAAACTAGTCTAGGATTATAACCCCAGAAAGCCAATCATTTTTCGGAGCTTTTCATTAAAGACCTACTTCTAACCACTGCGATAAATATACATACTAATTTCAGCTCTACCCACTACCAGCTTTTCCAGAAATTTTGAAGAGGGAAAGGGGAGGAGGACAGACACCCTGGACACAAGCGGCATGCCAGGAGGCCTCCCGCCCCACCACCTGTCCATGGGCGGAGGGTCGATGGGCGGGCACCCGCCCCCGGATATTAAACCAGACATCTCTTCCTTGACCTCACCCACGTCCACCCATGGGGGATACTTCCACGGCTACCCGCCGCCAGGAATGGGCGGGGCGGGCAACGGCATGCCCAGCTCCACGGGCGGGGGCGGGGGGTCTTCCGGCCCGCCCCAGATGCACTCCCCAGGCATGCACTCTCCGACTTCCTCCCTGGGCTCGCCCTTGTGCCTGTCCCCCACGGGTCCCAGTCCGTCGCCAGGCCTGCCGCACTCGTCCATGCACACGAAGCACATCTGCGCCATCTGCGGGGACCGCGCCTCGGGCAAGCACTACGGGGTCTACAGGTGAGTGCGTTATGTATAGATATGCGTCATTAAATAAGTATCTATTGTACATGGGTTACAAAAGTCCGGCAAGCACTACGGGGTCTACAGGTCTGTACATTATGTATAGATATGCTTCATTAAATAAGTATCTATTGTACATGCGTTACAAAAGTCCGACAAGCACTACGGGGTCTACAGGTCAGTACTTAATGTATAGTATGCTTCATTATATCTATTGTACATGCGTTACTAAAGTCCGGCAAGCACTACGGGGTCTACAGGTCTGTACATTATGTATAGATATGCTTCATTATATCTATTGTACATGCGTTACAAAAGTCCGACAAGCACCACGGGGTCTACAGGTCTGTACATTATGTATAGATATGCTTCATTAAATAAGTATCTATTGTACATGCGTTACAAAAGTCCGGCAAGCACTACGGGGTCTACAGGTCAGTACTTAATGTATAGTATGCTTCATTATATCTATTGTACATGCGTTACTAAAGTCCGGCAAGCACTGCGATGACTGCAAGTCCTTATGTTTTATATAAACGGCGCATGTAGTAAGAATGGTCCTGCTAGCACTTATTATATCTACCGTTCATATATGTAGACATTGTTCGACAAACACTACAGTGCCTACCGTGGACTGTGCTTCATTGTAGTATATCTTCCGTCCACGAGTTACTTACAATAGTTCAGCAAGAACAATGGGGTCTACAGGTCAGTAGATCATAAATTATAGTTCTATGATATATGTGTACCGTAGATTATAGTCCGTCAAGCAATAAGGCGTGTACATGTCAGTACATCAAATTTTACTATGTACTTGATAGTTCGCCAAGCACTACGAGATGTACAAGTCAGTTCATGTACATAGTAATGTCTATTATCTAGCGTATGGTGGATTAGTTACCATAGTCCGGCTAGCACTATGGCCTCTACAGGTCGCTTTATTAATGTATGGTATCGACCGTACATCAATTATGTACAATATAGTCCGGCTAGGTTGTTCGTCGATCATCATACTCAGTGGTGCGATCTAAACCTACTGTATAGGAATAGACTCTCTCTCTCTCTCTCTCTCTCTCTCTCTCTCTCTCTCTCTCTCTCTCTCTCTCGCTCTCTCTCCTAATCGGTACGCGACGCGAACTCGTTGGTATTTAGACTAAGTGGTTTTCATTTAGTCATCTCTTCCTTTTTCAGTCTGTCTACCCCCCCCCCCCCTTAATCGCTCGCCCTCTCGTAGCCCATTCCTTCCTTCTGGCTGCCCCCTGATAAATCTAGCAGAACTGATTTAATTTCTTCCCCCCCTGGGGAACCCACCGCCTATTGTCCAGGGAGTTAGTGCGGGCATCCTGAATGACCCAAACTGGCCAAACATTAGTTTGTCTGTCTCCACTGTCCTAATATAGAAGGAAAGAAGTAGAGAGAAAAAAAAGCACCTCCTGTTTAATTTCCCATAGTGGATCTTTGAGCCTCGATCTCGCTGCGTCGCGTCAAGGTTAACACATGCTTTGCGACCAAGGGCCGTATTCATGTGAAGGAGCAGACCTACAAGTCGGGCGTAACTTTGGTCTGAAATTTAAATTTAGTGTAAGACCTACTCATGGGAATTTCCAGCTACAAAATGTTGATGCGAGTTTACAGTACTTTACACCTGCTCCGAGGCAGAACAGTTACTAAGGGATAAAATTTAGTAGCAAGTCTATCTGAAGTCTAATATATGAAACAAAAACTATAATTATTACTTCTGTGTTTCATGGTTTAATTTGACCATTTCGGCACACAATACTCACGCATGTTTATGATTTTTCATAATTTAGATATACAAAAAAAAAAAGTAGGTCAAATGAAAGATTCCACCCAGTAGTTCATAGGAATTAAGAAATTGATAATATATTTGAGTTTTGGTTCTTAATTTTTATACTTTTTAACAAAAGTGTTAAATTAAACATGGCGTCTGAATTTCCCTCCTTTTTTTGGACGTTGTCATGAATACCGGCTTAGTTTAGTAAAAAAAAAAATGTGTACCTACTAACGACGCTCTTTTTTTTAGGCCTAGTTTGCGACCGCTTATAGATACGACTTCAAGACGATAAGGGGTGACACCATCACGTCCCTCAGGCATGGACTTTCTACGATTGACGCCCATGCAAATTCCTTTACCTATCGTTTCCGTTTTCGCCATAGGAGCCACTATCGCAAGGCCTCTTAAAAGATAGGCGGCCGCCCAAGTTCCAACTTCCGTTGTTCCATCTCCGTATTTGGCATTGTCTCCGGTGACTGGTGCCACTCATCTATTTCTTTTAAGTCTGATGGTCTTATATTAATAGATTAAAAAGAAATATTGCTCAGTGATTGGGTGTGTGTGTAAGAGGGAGTGAGGCACGTTGTCTCAGCTCTACTGCTCAGCATTGTTCGTGGTACCAGTCATTATCTATTTCTTCTAAGTCTGATAGTCTTATATTAATCTTTGAAAGCAAATTCGCTCAGTGCTTGTGTGTGTGTGTATAAGAGGGAGCGAGGCCCATTGTCTCAGCTCTGGTGTTCAGCATTGTTTGTGCTACCAGTCATTGTCTATTTCTTCAATTCAGACTCTCTCTCTCTCTCTCTCTCTCTCTCTCTCTCTCTCTCTCTCTCTCTCTCTCTCTCTCTCTCTCT
>RQTK01000250.1:543783-568783 GCA_003991915.1 Elysia chlorotica
TACCGTCTGCTTAATCGAATGCTGGTTTACAGTATTTACTTCCATGGTTTGCATAAGCTCACTGGAAGACACACATACGCCTTTAGACATATGCTGAAGAGGGATAGAGTGGAAGGAAAAAAGTGGGGAGGGGGGGGGTGGACTTACAGATGGTTAAAATAAAGGAAGACTCACTTAGAGGAAGAGATCATGTACTAAGAAGAAAGAAAGGGACAGGCCAGACAAAATATAAAGGGTAGGGAGGAACACACGCAGAGAGAAGCGGGGGGGGGGGGGGGGGGCAGAAACAGACATAAAGAGAATCGGTTTACGGGGGTGGGCATCTTCTCTTGATGTACAGCATTGAGATTGTCTACCATTAGAGCAGATCGATAATGAGAGCAGACACAGTGAAGACGTCACTAGACGTGGCTGGGCTACAAAGAAACTTAAAGTCGCCTGATCTCAGATCGAGATTCCAAGTAGTCCATACGTCTTCACTTAGATCTAGTTGTTGACGCTTCTTTCTTCTACTTGTTTTCCTTGTTGTTATTGTGGTTTTTCTTCTTCTTGTTCTTCTTCTTATTATTATTATTATTATTATTGTTGTTGTTGTTATTATTATTAATACTGTTGTTGTTGTTATGTTACCCTTTTTTAAAAATCTTTTTATGGATCGGTAAACCGAAAAAGACAATTGATCCGTCCACCTTCCCTTCTTATATTTTAAATTCCAAACTGGTAGTGGTACTCTATCATTGTGTATGGAACGTTGAAATGCAAAAAAAAAAAAAAAAACGCAGCTTACATTTGTAACTGTTTTAGACCAGAATAAAATCATACATTCTGTGTGCACAATTAGAATTGTCTGTGCCACGATTTGATACGTTTTTCCTCTTTTGGTTGGGGGCGTTTCGATCTCTCTCTCTCTCTCTCTCTCTCTCTCTCTCTCGCTCTCTCTCTCTCTTTCTCAAACCCGTTCATCCTCATCCTTTTATTTTTATTTTTTATTTTTTGTTGATGTACAGTTTAATGCTTTAATAGACATGTCGGTTGCCGTGGAAACAAAATAAGCCATTATAATAGTAAAACAGCAGACGTTTGTGAATACATTGTGTGCCAAGTCGGTGAATGTGATCTTGAAACCAAGCTTAGAATGTAAAATTAGGTCTGATGCTTTTGTCAATAATTGGCTTGTTTGATTTGAAACAGTATGGATTAGCCAGAGTGTGATATCTCCCTCCCTATGTATCTCTCTCTCTCTCTCTCCTCTCTCTCTCTCTCTCTCTCTCTCTCTCTCTCTTTTTCTCTCTTTCTGTTTCTCTCTCTTCGCCTCTCCATCCCTTTCTCTCTCTCCTCCAACAGCTCCCTATCAAGGGCAGTACGTACAACGTCAAGATAGCTTACAACTTGTCGTAAACCCTCTTCTTGTTCGCATATATCTTAAGACCAGTCGTAAGCTTGCCACACACTTGTACTTACTATCCTAGGTCTAGACTGTCAATACACAAGACAGCTGAACCTTTCTTTGTCTTCGTTTTTTAACAAGATTAGATCTAGACTGAGTGCACCATAATGATAGAGATTTACCGTCCTTTGTTTTGTATGGCATCCCTTCTATAATTATGGATCTTTGTAGCTGTGGGCTGCCAACTACAACTGGCCATTTAAAGTGTACAACTGATGGCAAAAAGTGTAAGAAAAAGTATTTTTGGCGTAAGGTTGGCAATTCTGTGACTAGGTTTAGCGGGGTTGAAATTTGCGGTATTACTGGGCTGGATCAAACTAAAAAGCTATGGAGCTTTCATTCAGGGGGTAACGGTTCGATCCCACGATCTCGCAGTAATTTATTTGTGTCCTTTTCTCCCTTTCTTGATCTTTTTTCTTCTTCTTCTTCTTCTTCTTCTTCTTCTTCTTTATCCTCCTCCTCCCCCTCCACTTTTTCCTTTTCTTCAAGTTTCGTCCACCTAGTAGAGAATTAATACACACACACATACACACACACACACACACACACACACCACACACACACAACCACACACCGCACACACATCTTGTTAAGATGGAGGCATATGATCCATTCTGCAAACTTGCTCATGGGCATTTTTTTCAAGCTTGTTCATCTTATTTGTTTAGTTTTTTTGAAACTATGTTTGACTCTGTTTACTTTTACATGCATTGACGCTCAATGATGTGTCTCAATTAGTTATCCGGTAGTATGCACATTTTTGTTGGGGTTTTTTTGTAGTTATTGTTTTGGTTGGATTTTTTTCTTCCATCAATAAACACTTCTTCCCGCCCCTTCTTTTCCTTAGATCACATTGAATAAGAGAAACAATTACCGCTAAGATAATTGAAACCGAATAAATAGTTTGTTTTTGTGAGGTTTTTTCTTTTGTCGGAAATTCAAGTAGAGTCTAAACGAATGCATGGAGCAATAAAATGCGCCCACACGGTTTATAAAACAATTATTTATATCTTTAAATGCCTCCCGCCCCCTTTGGATAGAACTGACGTCACTAACGCCCCCGCCCCATAGACACACATACACAGTCGTACGCACACACTGGGCAAACAACAACAAAAATACCAAAAACATTTTAAAAAAATACTTCATTGTAAGAGAAAGTAAACTATTTTAGGATGCCATCTGCCATTGCTCTGCGTAAAAACGGTTGTTTTTTTTATCCTTTCTCCATTGTTTCGGACATTGACATGGTTTCTGTTTGTTGTTTGTTGTTGTTATTTAGTTTGAATGGCGCCTCGGGCGCTATAACAAATCTGAAGACCCGCTGGTTTGTTACATTTGGGGCGATTTCGGCAGTTCTGCCTATTCTATATATAGTTATCCTTAATGCGATATCGTCAACCAGCTGGTTGTGGCTTGCTTTGGTAATTCAGGACTGCATCAGCGAATGGTCAGAAATAGAAAAGACAAGATTTCCCCGCACCCAGCAGCACCATTTGAGGCAGAAACCATTACGGTAGTTTGTAGGTCCTGCAATTCACTGCCGCTTTTGTTGTGAAGAGGAGAGTAGAGAGACAGAGACAGAGAGACGGACAGACCCGATCAGTCCTTCATTATGATGAACGAAAAAGAAGAGTGCTGAATTCAGATGTTCCTCTCTACATTTTTAAAAAGAAAAATAATGCTCCACCAGAAGAGCTATTATGCCTAGACCATTGCATAATGGTAATGTCAGCCCATCCTAGTAGACCAAAATATGGACTGCATGGCGACGGAATGGGAATGGCCATGAGTTGAATTATAAATAGACATCGCGTACAATGTAAAAATGTGTCGATATTGCTGCGGTAGCTTACGGTCACTGGGCTAGCACAATGGTATAATAATACCCTATAGTAGACGTCCATATTAATGCGACTTTTTGGTTTCCCTGTAGTTGTTTCCCAACAAACATAACAGAATCCCCCACCACCAACAAAATAATGAATAAGAAGAAAAAACAAACAGATCGGCGCATATTCAACTTGATTCCCTCATAGTATAGTAGGCCTAAGTGAGTGACAAAACAAACCGACACACCGTATTATCAAAATGGCAGTAGATCGATGATAGTATGCTCTGCTAGGCCAGTGACAATACAGTTGGGTCAACGTGTAGTGGTCGGTTGTATGAAGACTGCTAAGAAACTTAACGTTCTAACCTACTCACCGTATTTGATATCATAGGCTACTGATGCTATAATCAAAATGGCATACCATTGATAGTATCTTATGTCATCCTGCAAGGCCAGTGTCGATAACTAGACTAAGGTCAACCCACAGTAGCCGGCTGAATGAGAACTAAAACCGCGCTTCTATTTCTGAAGCAGCTTAATTTAATTATGAACATTTATTTGTATTTTCCAATTTGCGTATGACGCAATTAGATTAAAGTGTTATAAATATACACGCCTGTTCCATGTGTCTGCAAACCAAATATATACAGCAACATAAAGCAAACAATTTTTTTCCGGGGCCTAAAATGCTTCGGGGTAGAGGCAATTATTTCTTCCAGTCCTTATTTGATGTGCTTTTATAAAAAAAGAAGAAGAAAAATATTATGTAATTGATGTTCAAAATAAACACTTAGATCAACAGAAGCCGTTGTTTCACCTATATACTACTTGTACAAAGTTGTACTATGTTGCTTTGGTATAAAAATATTTCCATTGCGTCGCTGCTGTTTTAATCACTACTTCAATCAAACAAATGAGAAGGGAAAAAATAAAATAAAATAACCGTCCAGATTCTTAAAATGGTCTAAGGTCTGGAAAACCCACCTTTCCTTCTAGCTAAAACCTTTTTTTTAAATACGGTGTAATTAGTCCCATTAGTATCTATGCGACACAGCGAGTTCACCAAAAGTTGTTTCACTCCGTTAAGACTAATGAGGATTTTATAATAGGATTACCCATACACTCCATATTTACAAAATAGTACTCTGCTGACATGGTATAGAAATGTAATGCTATTGCGTCGGCTCCACGTCCTGTTTTAATCACTTGTTTAAACAAATCTAATGAACAAACCATTTTTTTTTTCAGATTCTAAAAAAAAGTGCTTGAGGTTATGGATAATTCCTCTCTTGTTCTAATATAATCTGCCAAAAGCAGTGTAATTAGTGTCCATGAGACATAAATACCCAGAAGGCTTTTTTTCCAGCCCGATAAGACGTCTTCGGGCTTTCTTCATGTGATCAACCAGAAATTATTTTTAAAAATTATAAGGTGTAGTAGTGTGACCTTTGATTCATAAGAGACTTGTTTATCCATAGAGGATGAAATTAGAAAGGAGACGTAAGAAATAGAAATGATCTTTCAAGGTCATAATTATCAACCCAATTATTATGAATTTTATGTCCGCCAAGTCGGTCAGTAATGGTGTGAAACTGAGTTTAGAATTAGGTTGTCCTCTACAAAAACTGCCCTTCCCACACCGTCACCATCCCGTACAAAACACCATCGCAATTCTACCATGATTATGATAAAAGAACGTAAGTACCAACTTACCTAATGCCGCTTACGACCTTGTACCAAACCGCGGCAGAATGTTTACTCGCCTTTTACCCAAATTTTTTGAAGTGCTCTTTTACGTCATTGCGGCGTCTTCTATGGTTTTATTTTGTTTAGTTTGAGACACGCAGTTATATCAGTCTTTGTTCCAGCCCGTTAAGACTATACTGGAATGGCGTAGTAATTTAGTTTGTCCTCTTCACACCGTCACCATCTCTCTCTTTGACACCATAGCAATACTGCCGTGAAATGTTAAAAGGACGTAAGCAACGTCTACTAACCTAATGGCTCTTACGTCCTTTTATCATATCACGGCAGAATATCTATTCGCCTTTCACCCGAATTTTAAAGCGCCCTATTTACGTCATTCTGGCGTCTTTGTTTTGTTCTTTTGGGGAGTTTTTTTTTTCTCTCCAAAACTTGCGCTGGTCCACGTGCACCCACCCGCTCTTTAGTCTTAGTGAGGTTTATTGTTTAATGGATATTTCATACGGTGATGGCGATCTGACTCTAAGAGACCCAAGATTAAACAACGTTGCTCTGTCGTTTGGTCCTCCCAACTAATGTGTTTTGTTGTTGTTTTTTTTTGATTCAAGTTTTTCGTTTCGTAACCTTGTTTTTAAATAATTGAGTCTTCACTATGGTCGGCGTATAATACATCTACTTTTCCCTGGCTCGCGTGCGTCATTGGCGCTGCGCTAATGGTCCTGGCAGAGATATATCTTTGGTCCTAGTACTAGTTCTCGCTCTCTCTCTCTCTCTCGTTTCTCTTTCTCTCTCTCTCTCTCTCTCTCTCTCTCTCTCTCTCTCTCTCTCTCTCTCTGTCACACACACACACACACTGTGTCCCCGCCCCCAACTAAATCGAATTTTTTGGGGTTTTTTTGTTCGTTTTGTTTTTTTTTTTTTTTTGTTTTTTTTTTGCCTTCCTTCTCAGTGGGACAGGATTTCCCCACCTCATCTCGAGCCCTTTTGCCATTACTTGTGATTAATGTGAAATTTTATTTTGCTTGCCTTGAACAAACAGCGCTGTACCTAACTTATCGGGAAAACCCAAACCGCCCTGCCTGGAAGCGCCCTTCACCATTCGCTCACTCCCAGCCCCCAACCTCCTTCCTCCCTGCCACTACTTATCCTTTCCGCCAAATTTTCTTCCTGCAATATGCCAGTTACTTCCTTCCTGCCCCTCCTGCTGTTCCTCACCATTCATAGGCGGAACGCCATCCTGCCCTCCCTCCTCTCTCTCTCTCTCTCTCTCTCTCTCTCTCTCTCTCTCTCTCTCTCTCTCGTTCTGCGTGCACAATGCGTTACCAACAATACTAGACTTATCTCTCTCTCTCTCTCTCTCTCTCTCTCTCTCTCTCTCTCTCTCTCTCTCTCTCTCTCTCTTCCTTTCTCTCTTTCTGTCTCTCCTCTGTCTTTTCCTGTCACCCTCCTCCTCTCTCTCCTCGCTCGCCCTCTCCCCCTTCCCATCCCTCCCTCGAGAGAACTGCTCCTTAAGCCCGGGCGGAACCCCATCCTTGGCCTACTTCCCTCACTCACCCCCGGGGCCTGGTGTTTTTGTTTACAGCCTGGCCTCTGGGCTCGTATGACGTCACTCACTTTTATTTTTCCACCTTAGTTTTGTTTTCGCTTTTCCATTTTCAATATTTTCTCACACTGAACTACTCGTCTAGCCTTGACTGAAGTATTACCTAAGAAAGAGTAAAAATACTCACGATAACTGGAATTGAATTTTCCTCAAGGGAGAAAGGGGTTGTTGGAGCGGTTTTCCCTTCGTCTCAAATTTTCTTTTTTAACCTCGAGTTGTGCCCTATCTATAAAAACGCCAATAGGAAGCGAAATTCCTCATTCATTCAGCTGTATGCATGGAAATCGGACGAAAGTCCTAGAAGCTTAGTGTGATTTTGTTTTATTCAATACAACAATGTTTGAATTAAGGCACTATTTTCATACATTTCTCGTAGTAAAAACAGTTGAAGAAAAAGTAGAATAGTTATTATCTAGTACTACATGTAACTACTATCAAACATAGTTTGCGGCAGTTTTTATACATTTCGTGTATATTCCGTAGTGAAAATGATTATATAAAAAAAGAAACTAGAATAGTTATTATCACCTAGTACTACTCTACTGTTGTTTGAAATAAGTCTTTTCGTGCGCCAATTGTAGCATTTGAACTGAAGTGCCTGAAGTAAAAACAACTGAATTGTTATTATCAAGACTTGACACAGGTTGCATTGTGCTATTCTCTGTACTTAACAAGCGCATTTAAAACTGGTGTGAACAACAAAAAAATTATTAACAATCTTTCCACGTGACACGCTCGCTGTTAAGTTTCTGTAGTAAACAAAAGTATTGCGGTGGACACTGTAGTTGGTAAACACTGACCATTCTAAATGTGCCGGCATCACGTGAAAAGGTAAGAGATAGCATACTTCATAGTAGCTTGTAACTAGTGGTCAGCCTTCTTTTTCTAATAATTATATTAATTCGCGTCGTACTGGCGACCATTGGTCTTCATTACCTTTATTGTTTAAATCTTATGAGTTGATTTGAGTTGGTTTAACGCCCGATGCTAGCACTATATAGGCTCTATTGTGGATGGGCCTCAAGACTGACGTCTGGCAATTTTTTGTGCTGCCACACATGAGACAGGCGGAGATGACATGACCCCTGTCTCAGCCGGTCACATTATTTTGACACCGACCCAACCACTTACCGGGGACAAATCGGGCAATTAAATCTGCCAATTATGGAATTCGAACCGCCGACCTCCCGATCTAAGGACCAACGATCTACCCCTGGAACTGCTTCGACCCCCTGTTTAAATCTTATAGACTATACTTCTACTTCTCCTAAGGTCATAATCTTAAGGTGTGGTTTAGTTGATTTCTAGATGAGTTTTGTCATTAGGGTTGTTTTATTTTAAATGGTGACGATTTTGTATAATTATGTCTTATTTGAGTCCTGGCAATGGTGCTTTAATACAATAATTATGTATTCACCATTGTGCTTGTTTATTATACTGTGAGGTGGCATTAAATATATTTTATATTTTACCTGCACCTTTGGTAAAGTTAGATATAACAACATGGTCTACTGTTCAATCTGAACAGAAAAATCACCACAAAAAACAAAACAAAAACCAGACAGGAGTGGGAGGCGGAAACAAAATAAAAGAAACATTAGGACTGTGGCCCAGCATAAACCTTTTGAATGTTACCTCAATATGTTGTGTGTTATGATACTTTAATGTGTGTTATGTCATTCAATGTGTGTCATATGATTTGAATATATTGTTCATGGTATTAAATATGTATGTCATGTTTATGTTTAAGTAAGTGACTAGATTTCTATGTAGCGTGTTGATTTCATATATATGTGTGTTATGAAATTTTAATGTAACATGTCAAACTAATATGTTTGCCTTGTGACTTGTCAATGTAATATCTTTCATATCTTTCTAATAAATGTATAGTGCCATATCATAACTATGTGTCGTGTCACTTTCATACTAATGTGTGTTATATTATCTGTCTCCCAGCTGTGAGGGCTGCAAAGGTTTCTTCAAGCGGACAGTGCGTAAGGACCTGACCTACGCATGTCGCGACGACAAGAACTGCATGATAGACAAGCGGCAGCGCAACCGTTGCCAGTACTGCCGCTACATGAAGTGCCTGTCCATGGGCATGAAGAGAGAAGGTAGGCCTATGCCCACAGACTGCTAGATAAGGCTATAGCCTAAGTCTGTATTAGGTCTCTGGCCACACAAATAAACAAGCAAACTGCCCACACACATCTAAATAATGCTATAGCTAGGCATGTATTAGGTCTCTGGCCACACAAATAAACAAGCAAACTGCCCACATCCATCTAGATAATGGTATGTTAGATCTCTGCCCACACAAAATATAGCCTATAGTGCTGGTTCTGGTCACCAAGCAGCAAGCAAACTGCCAACACAGATCTAGATAGTGCCATACGTACTAGGCCTATGTTTACAGTTCTGGTGTTTTCCCTCATGGTTTAGTCCAGGCATGCTCCAAAACTTCCGAACCAAAGATCCCCTATTTGGGAAACCAGCCGAGGTCTCATTCTTGAAAGGTGCCTACTGGTTAGGTGTGTGTCACTATTAATGTGACCAGCTGAAACAAGCCTTTGTATTCAGCTATAATATATAGCTTAGTTGCTTACTTTGGACATAAGGAAATTATTCAAACTTAACCTTTGGTACATGTGTTGGCAAGCAGTATTTTTTCTGCTGAAGTCACTTATCGGTTTTGGCATTTCTGATTTCATTGAAGAATTTCATTATTCTTTACACTCAGCAGTTTTAACATACTCCCCTTTTAAGGCCAATGTTAATCAGTATATATTTCAAATACAAAGTCAATCTTGTCATAAAATGCACTGCATCCGAAAGGAGGGTATATGTAACCAATTTACTCCCATTCATGGATGTAGACCATACACATGCTGTTCAAACCAAGATGTGATAAAATATTCACGTTTTAAAGCAGTTTATTCTAACTCTACAACTGTTAGCTTTAAGACCTTGTTAGCACAGATTTTTATCAAGAGTTATGTAACTTAGTTGGAAGTCATGAGCTGTATTATAGGTTTTAGTTAGCTCATAATGCATTTTATGAAATATCATTCCCTGTAAGTGCAAGTATATCCATGTTAAAAGTAATCATTATTATAATAATAATGATAATAATAAGAATAAGAAGAAGAAGAAGAAGAAGAAGGATATATATGAAACTCGGCTCATGGCACTTTTACACATTAAAATCTCATTATTTTAATAAAAAGAACCAGACATTGAATATATCAAGCCCACGCCCAAAATGGCCTGTTTGCCAGCGTAGTGTACCGCTGTAACTTCGGCGTTTGATGACACTCTTTTAGCTGTTACAGCCGTCCAGGAGGAGCGCCAGCGCGTTAAAGAGAAGGGGGAGGAGGTGGAGAGCACCAGCGGCGCCAACAATGACATGCCCGTCGAGCAGATTCTGGAGGCCGAGCTGGCAGTCGACCCAAAGATAGAGAACTATATCGATACAACGGTGAGTGGGCCGCTGCGCTCAAGGGTTGAAACCTACAAAAACAAAGTTATCGTAAACCTAATTTGCAAAACAATAGATGATTTTTTTCTCTTTGGCTTCATTAGACGAGGTCTCAAATCAAAGTCTTTTTGGTTTGATTCTCTTCGTCCGAAGCTGGCACCTCCAATAGGCCTTACAAAAATACTATCTGTCAAGCAGCACTAATTGCTAATTGCTGCTGAAGACATGGGAAGAGGTTGCTGTAGAAAGTAAACAATAGGGAAACTCCCATAGTTGCAATTTTCTAAATTTAACAAGCAGCTGTCTACATTTTTTACAGTTATACCCCCTTCGGTACTTCAGTTCTTCTTAATTATAAGCTGTGGTCTAATCCCAAAGAATTCAAAATATGAGGATTTCACTGTATGTCAAAAGAGGTCTTGTAATAATGGGATCTATAGCCAAAAACAAAGAGGATGGTGAGGAGAATCCCATCACTGCCCTACTCATTTGATCTAGTGAGCCCCATACCTAAGGGGTGTAATGATATCATCCATTATTGCGGTACGATGGCTACGCCTGTTTTTCTGGTAACAGCTCACCATGATTCATGAGGTGACAATGAAAGGGTTCTATGTACATTTTAGGTAAATTTAGTGGTTGATTAAAAAGGTTCTCAGGATAACTCTGAAATTTGATTGCTCTGGCATTTGAGTCTGTTGTTTGAAGTTATCTTATCATCAATGAGTTCACTAGTTTTTTCTTAGTTTTTGTTTATAATTGTACCCCTCGTTGCTTATTTTTATTCCACTATTTTAAATATTAATTGGATCCGTTTTTAGTTGTTTTTTTATATTGCTAAAAAAGTATCCTTGTTTAATTTTTTATCACTTTTATTAGCTTTGACAGTAAAGAAATCGTGCCGTAAACCTTTAATATGTATTTCAGGCTTAATAATGAGATATAAACTGGTATTGTCATCCTGTACCAAATTTTTTTTTTTTTGCTTATACAAATGTAGTTCTATAAGATATGTATGAAATCACTCGATGAGAAATGCTACATTGTGTATAAATCGATCGTGTTTCATGAAACTTGTGCCTTTCCTTCTTCCATTCTTGAACGAACATAGATGGAGACTGTAGACACCTTGGTGAGTACCCAATTTGTTTCCCCTGTGTACATTCCATAGTTAGGCTTATTAGCATCAAAAGTTTATCTAAATTTCGATGCTTACCTTATTTCATTTTAGCGAGCACTAAATTTAAACGTTTGACTTACATGATTTAAATATTAACCTTATAATATTGTTCTGTCGAAATAACTATTTTCAGTTTTGACACTGTTCCCGTGTCTATTGGTCACTTTTACGAAGGGATCCTCTTGTAAACATCTTGTAACACAACAGAGTTAAAATATTTTGCTACCAATGCTCATGAAATTGCACTGTTTTTAGGGGGTTTTCAAAATTCAAATTTTTTTGAATGAATAGAGAAAGAATATCAATATTTAGAGCTTTTTTGAATCATTCAAATAAATTATGTACACTCTCAGCTTACACGTGCGTGATGTGGTTCTGTTGAGTTAACTGTTAAGGCTTCAGTTCTAGATGATTTCACTCTGTTTCCTACCCATGTACAGAGGGACCCTGTGGTGAACATCTGCCAGGCTGCAGACAAGCAGCTCTTCACGCTGGTGGAGTGGGCCAAGCGCATCCCACACTTCACAGAGCTGCCCCTCGCTGACAGGATCATCCTCTTACGGGCAGGTCAGGCTTGGATTTGTGTGTGTTGTGTGTAGCTGTCGCAGAGAACATAGAAAAATTCTCTTAAGCAAAAACAGTTAATTTATAATCTGTTGTTGTGAATTTCTGTAATGAATAAAAATAATGAGATATTTAAAAATTCACAAAGTCCATAACACGAAATATAACTTAAAGAATTTATATGTACACAGGGTAAAGTAAAAAGTGTAGCAAATAAAGTAATTCCAAGCTGCCATTGTAAAGCTGTTTGCAGAGATATGTATATTTGGTTCTTACCTCTTATCTTTCTGAGTCGTGTTCCTTCTGTTTTGATTATCCTGTAAAACTTTTTTGATCAGCGAAAGAGGAGCTTTTTGTTAGTTTCTTATCTTCTAAAAAAGATCAATCCAAGTGCGAGATTCCGTCCACAATAAAGCCTATATACTGCTGATGTTGGGTGCTAAGCAACAACCAAACATGCAAAAACAAAGCCTTATTGCTGATGTTGGGCATCAACAAACCAACCTTTACTTTGTGACCCGCTGAAACAGGAATACATGTCTCCCCGCCTTGTCTCGTGTCTGAGAGCACATGAAGTCGTCAGACGTTGGGCTTGGGGGTCCCCCCACAATAATGTCTATTATAGTACTGAAGTTGGCTTTAAGCAATCAACTCAACCCAGTCCACTGTTTCTGTGTGGCAGCACGTAAAACTGGCTTGGGAGCTGCTCAAGATAATTATAGCCTGGTCACTAATGTTGAACACCAGGAAACCAACCTTTACCTTCTCGTTCATTCATATTTCCCACCAGGTTGGAATGAGCTCCTGATTGCAGGTTTTTCCCATCGCTCCATCGAGGCCAAGGATGGAATCTATTTGGCGACGGGTCTTCACGTCCATCGCAGCAGCGCACACCAGGCAGGTGTTGGGGTCATCTTTGATCGAGTACTCACAGAACTAGTCGCCAAAATGAGGGAGATGAAGATGGACCAGACGGAGTTGGGCTGTTTGCGCGCAGTGGTGCTTTTTAACCCTGGTGAGTCTAGATCTTTGTCTAAAAAAAAAAAAAGGATGATCTGAAACAAGTTCATGCGCTTTTGAAAATTAAAAAACATATATATTATATATATTTTTTAAATTGCCGCACAATTCTTTCATGCTGTTTCATTCATAAAAATCTATAGAATTTCCTCTATCCTACCTTCCAAGAGCTGTTGTAAATAATGTATAACTTTTAACTGCGGCTCTATCCTTCCTTTCATGGGTTTATGTTTGATAAAGAATATCATTTTTTTTTTGATTGACAGTGTGGCACTATCCTTCCTTCTTGCACTAATGTTCAGTAAAAGATGTATATTTCTGTTTTTTTTGTTAAAAATGTGGCACTCTCAATCCATACGCTTTTGTTTAATTAATAAAGAATGAATAATTTTATTTAACCTTTTTCAAGTTTGGGACTAATGTCACATGTCCTTTGTAACTTGCTTCCCTCAGACTCAAAAGGCCTGACCGCAGTGCAGGAGGTGGAGCAGCTGCGGGAGAAAGTCTACGCGTCCCTGGAGGAATACTGCAAGACGCAGTACCCGGACGAACCCGGCAGGTTCGCCAAGCTCCTCCTGCGTCTGCCGGCGCTTCGCTCCATCGGACTCAAGTGCCTGGAGCATCTCTTCTTCTTCAAGCTGATCGGCAACCAGCCCATCGACACGTTCCTCATGGAGATGTTGGAGGACCCCACGCCTACGTCGTCGTAGGGGAGCTGATTGGCTAGCATGGCACACGGGGATGGTGGTGGCGACTGCAGATAGATCACTGATGTATTATGTACTCGCTTTTTCTGTGTTCTGTGTTCTTTCTTGCTCTTTTTTCTCTCTTTCTCTTTTTTTTTATCTCCAACTCACCAACTTACTACATTCTTTTACTTGCCTATGTCAAACCTTGTACTGGCATACAGGGGTGATGGTGGCTGTGGATGGATGGCTGATGTATTGATGTTCTTCGCTTGTTCTACGTTCTATCTTGCTCTTTTTCTCTTTTTATCTATCTCTATCTTGGCAACCCACTGGACACCTCAGTTGTATGTTTTATCTCATTTCAGTGATGCCAATTTTCTGTGAATTTATGGATTTTCAGTGTGAAAAAAGAGTTGGCAGGTCTAAGTTCAGTTAAGATATGGCAAGTTCTTTTTTGTGACTCGTGTAATGCTGCTTTACAGAGAGAAAAGTTCAGTACCAAGTAATAATGTTCTAGTTGACATCAGTATCGTTTATAAAGCACTCTTAATTCTTTAATATTTTAGAAACCAGATAGGACATACAACTGAAGCGACAGTATTGTTTCACTTTCTTACCTCAGGCCTTTTCTCCATTGTCTGTGGCTCCTAAGCTCTAATCCCAAATCCTTAACATTTTTCCTTTTTTTATCTCCTTTTTTTGTTTTACTTATTTGTTGTAATAGTTTTTCCTTTTTGTTTTTGATGGGGTTTTTTTCTCATCCTTTTTTTATTTGCTTTTTGTCGGATCTTCCCAATTGATAGTTTTACCTCATAGTTGAGAGTTTCATAATTCCTCTCCCTTCCCTAAACTGCAGTCATTTTAGTTATTGATCTATTTCATGGCGCTTTTCTCATCTCCATTTTTTGGTAATGAATTTTAAAATTGGCCGTTTTCCGAGTATCCAATATTTTACTTTCCTCAAACTCTGTTCAATCCTTGTAGTGGTGGGTACGGACATCTCTGCATCTCTAGTGAAAACAGACTAGTGTGTATTAGGCATATTGGAGATTTTCTTTTTCTTTAAATTAGTAAAGGGGGATGGGTTCAAAATTTATGAGTCTAGAGGCAAAGTATAGTAACTGTCCCCTTGAAATTTTGCAGTTACAATAATAAGCCTCTTAGACCAGCACAATATATTTGCTGGTTAATGTAAGGGGAGATCATTTACTTTTTTGGCATGCAAAACTTCAACACTGTTTCTGTTTCCCTTTAGGTTTTTTGAGGAAGTCTCATGAATATGCAATTCCCTCTCTTCTAGTTTTGAGCCACCATTTTGATAAACGTAATTTTTATTTCATATATGTATTTTTTTTTTTTACCAATCAGCTGTTCTTTTTCTCATAAAACTAGTAGCCACCTACTAAAAAAACTTGTGGACTTGGTAGACAATGTTGTACCGGTACACTAAAAAGGCAGCGTAAGGAGCACACCAAATCTGATCTTTATAAGCAGTTAGTTGAGCTTTGTTTCCTTTCTTCTTGAAAGGGAATGTTTTTACTTCACCCTTTCTAAGTTCCTTTCTGTTTTTTGTCGTATAGGATCCCTCGGGGGAACTAGGAGACGTTAAACCCTTAAAGAGAGATAGAGAAATCTGTCTCTTTTTCACTTTTTAAAAAATTTTGTCGTTTTTTTATTCTTGTGTATTTTGTTGACCTGTCGATGAACCCCACCTCTCCTGAGCCATTTCAACATGTTGCTTCTTGTCACTTTGGATGTTTGAGAAAAGCCTAACTACAAAAAATGTAATTTTTGTACCGAAGGTACCGGTAGTACACACTCCCGTGGCCTGTGGCTTTTTCTTCTATTCCGATATATCTTGCTGCATTTTTTTACTTAGTCTCATGATTACTGTTCAGGAAATTGTCATTTCTTCTGTTTCATTCATTTATTTTGATATCACGAGTATGTACATGTATCTCCTTGTGCACAGCAAATTGTTCTCCTGTATTGTACTTTGAGTACATGTTTACGTTTTCCTGTTGTGCACATTTTAATAAATAAATTTGTTTTTCTGAACTATTTTTCTTTTAATTAAAAAAAAATCTCATTGCCAATGTGAAATTATCCCGGTAAAGAACATGTCACATTCATTTTTTAGGGGCCTTAATGAAAGCCATCTAAACTGATTAATTTTTTTTAGTTTCCCTGGTCAATATTCATAAATCATATTTTTATCATCAGTCCTGAAGACAAGAAAAAGAGTGTATATATATAAAGATTAAACTTAAAATTCTTTTATCATTCATTGTTGCTTTTGTCTATGTTTGTTGTCATTTTATAGAAAACTGTTCTCTGGATGTGTATAAATTAAGATGCCTTTAGCGGTGAAGAGTGCACATGTTATGCTAAAATCCAGTCATGATTTTTGGTTGCCTTAAGTTCACCAAATTTTAATAATTTCTCCCACCCTTAAAAGATGAGAGAATTAAACTGAAAATTTGAGTCGTACTTTTATATATATACCTATATATGTGTAATTATTGTAACATAAAACTGGTGAAGACTATTACATGACCTGAGAATGGCTGCGCGGCAACCTGGGTAAATCAGGCACAAGTCATATAGGTTTTGAATTAGATACCTTTAGGTGAAACATAGAAACACTATTCCTTATTTACCTTTTTTTATTTTCAATTTGAAAAAAATTATCTTTGGTTCTAGAAATGTTAGAATATTATTTCTGCAACCTCTTAAAGTGCATTTGATGCTTTTTAACACACTATGAATAGCTCAAAAAGTCAAATTTCCAACTTGTATCTGATTCATCCTGGTTGCCTCACAGATTCTATAGCAACATTGACAAAGAAGGCGAAAAGGACTGTGTTCTCAGATCAGGGTTAAGATTATGCATTGTCCTGCGAGAAAATGCCCACAATTCTCTTGACTCTTTGTGCTGAGGATGTCGGGATGACTGTGTCTATGTTTTTATTATCACTTCATCAAAGATCGTTGTCATTTCTATCACTCATGAACCGGTTTTTAACATTGTTTCATCAAAAACGATTGTCAAATGTCATTTCTTCTATCACCCATCGATCATTTTGTAGATAATGCTATAAATATGTCATTTTTTCAAAAGTAAGAAATTAAGTAAAATAAGCGTTGGATATTATTTTAAGCTAGGAAAACATATTGATGGTTTTCATGAAGAGAAAATTGCATTATAAAATTATCATTCAAACTCAGTTTGACACTGAGGGGTAGCCTCAAAGTTTAAGTTTATGAAAAACTGGGTCACAGATTTAAAGGGATTCAAGTGAAAAGTACAAAGTCAGAGTAGATTTGCACTGGTGTGCACAGGTTATTGTCTAGAGAAAAATGATAACATTTTATTTTATGAAAACGAATAGCTGAGACGGTTGTGATCGTGATTTTATGAAACCTGTTAAAGAAAGACAGTATTAAAAGATGTGAACGAACAGATAAGAGAAAGTTTTTTGTTGGATTTCGTTTGAGTGTTTTAAAAATGTATTTTTTATAATTATGTTTATAGACTTAAAATTTAGTTTGGTAGTGTATGCGTCTTTACTAAAAATAAAAAGAAAGTGCTAGAGGAATGAAAATGTGTGTCAAAACTATTTTTTTGTGACCATGATGATGTTGAGCTATGGAATTCTTTTTAAAAGGTGTGTTTAAAAAGCAATAGAATCATATTATGATAGAGCCCTTTTTTTACTTTCACAAAAATGTATTATAATTTGGACTTTTAAGATTTAACTGATATTTTATTCAATAGGACCCCTGGTTAATGTCAGAAAATTTTTGAAAGAACAGACTATGGTGCTTTTTATTATGCATTGTTGAAAGGAATGAATGAACAGAGAATTACCTATTGATACTTTCTCACTCTTCTGTTCTGCAACCCGGTTGAACCGGCTTCAATTTTTTATGACTCAATATAGCCCTCAAAATAAACCTGTCTTGTGCCAACTTAGATAGTGATTCTTTCTAAGATGACTAGTTATACTAAAGGAAATCATAACCATATTGGATTTCCCCTATTTTAGAAAAAAAAAATTCTTGGAAATGTTCACTAAAGTACATGTATTTTCGAAAATTTTCATTACATTGTTACCATGAAATTTCATGAAAATGGACAATAAAAGAAAAATATGTTTGTCATCAATTCATCCCGTGTTTGTGCCTTTATTCAAAGTTAAGTTTGAGCATAAAATTAACATTATGACATGAGTTGATTCAACTAGCAAGTTCTGAAGTGTATAATTCATTTTAGCGCCTACATTTTCAATTTCAAAATCCATTCCAAAAACTTTGTGGGCCCATGGTCTATTTGACAATGTTCAGCCTATATCTAGATCTCTTCTATAAAACTGATTATTCTAATCAGACAAATCGTTATCAAAACCAGCCTTGTATAGATCATAGCAATAAAAGAATCATTGCCGAAACTTACCCTGGATCACATGTTACATGCCTTTCGGTTGTCAAACTTGGTGAGGAATTGGTTCAGAATTTTTAAAATCTTAAAATTTATTCTTGGGAAGTGTTCATTTCCATAAATACAGAATTGGAAAGGTTTCATTGTAGACTTTAAATAACTGTTTTCAGTCATTGTAATTTGCCCCTAACATTTCGGTCAAAAGATTTTATTAGTACTGTAGTGCTATACAGTAGACTGCAGCAGGTGCTAGTCACGGTACAGAGAAGCAAAAGGACCATGGTGGTTGATGTCCATAAATATATACATACTTAGGTGTATTGGCTTATGTTTTATTTTTTAGGATTAATAATGTTCAATGTTTTTGAAAACCATTGTGTCTATAACACACACAAAAAGACATTGTATGTTTAAAATGTTTTCCTTCTGCATTACGTGTGTTTTAAATTGATTGCTGTATATTATACATATAAAATTTTAACACATCGGCATGTTCAATAATCATAGATGTGCTGGCTTGGCCAATAAATCTTCAACATTTGACTTTGAAGAATTCTTTTCAGTCTGTTTATATGTGTAATTGTGAATAACTTGCTACGACATTAGCATCTATGTGGTTTTACGCTATATGTATATCAGCTTGTATACATGTTATTTTTTTTTTAATTGGCACAGTCATTTTGTTAAGAGATGACTTATGAAATCAATTCCAAATACTTCAACTTTGTAAAAATATTTAAAATGAACGCAGAAGGAGAAATAAAATAAACTACTACTACTACTACTACTCTTATCAACAATGAGGATCCGATCATGTGATGTATTTAGATGATAATCTGGTGAATTGATACCGCAATTTTAAAAGTTTCTTTTTTTTTGGTCCTGGAATTAATGGAAAACTGTTTACCTGACTCCCAAGGCTGTTATCATGTGTTGCTCTAAGTGGTGGACATTGTAAAAGTCTGCCAGCTTACCATACTCTATATTAGTATTACAGAAGTCTGCTGCGTTCAGTGGGGCTAAGAAGAAGGTGTCACATTTAGCTTGATATAACATGACGACTTTTTAGGTGATAAAGATACCAGCCAACCAACCAACTATCAGTCTCAACTACATCTACTTTTTATAATAGGCAATGTGATTTCGCAAAGTTATTTCAATCTGATGGAGTAAGAGACCAATCTTATACCAATGTTACATCACTATAAGCGAAATTACACCCCCCATAAGTTTATGGGGGAAGATCTTTGAATTAAATTCTTCATGCTGACAAGTAATAAAAATCAATGTATAACTATAAAATAACAAAAACAAAACAAAAAGCACATGATGTAAATTGTTGGGTTTTTTTTAATTAGATACTGGAACAAGAGTTTTTTTTTGTGTTGGTACTTCATAGAAGTACAAACACACTTTTTTTTCTTTGCTGGTTAAAAACGACTCGAGGCTAGAGGCAAACAAACATCTAATATCATTGGTTATACAGCGGAGAGCTCATATAAAGGGTCGAGAAAGCTGCAGAAATCGTCACAGATTGAGATACCGAACGACCATAAGCCAAGTTAAAGAAAAAGGTAATGGTTGCAAATAGAAGACTGTACAGTGATTTCAGAGACAATGGGTTTAGCGAGACGTCTCACAAAAATATCTCACAATGTTATTGATACGGAGAGCAAGCGTGACGTGTTCTCCCTTCTTAAAGCCGATGGCAGAGTGGTTAAGCACACTGGTCTTCGCCTTGGCAAGGCGATGGGTGCCGAGTAGAAGGTGCGGGTTCGATCCCCGTCCATGTCATTTGTCTAAAAATATGCCTTTGTCTACTTGTCTTATCTGTTGGTCTAAGCTAGACCTAGGTTTGTGGCTGTCCCTTTCTAACCTATTTTCACCTTATTCCCTCAGTCGCTCGCATCATTTGTTGGTCCCTAGGTCTAGCTCCGTCTGTTAAAGCCTCTATAGTTGTTGGCCTGCTTATCTGTATCATATCTCCCTTCTTATGTCAGATTGAGATTTTACTAAGGTTTAAAGAGGGAAGGGACGGCCTTAATTATCCTAACCCATTTACGCTAAATTCTCCCCGTAAAACCTCTCACAATTCCACCCTCTCTGGTGATACTCTGCCAAATACTACAGAACCGTAAGGATTAGTACGTATCCCCTGGTATGTGGCAGTGACTCCAGAATACTTTTATATATGAATCCCAATGACGGGACACCAGCCGGTTTTCGAACCTCGAATGACTGTGTCAGTCCAGATCACTGTCGGCTGAGCTATCTGGTGGTTCCTTGATATCTAATTTGTACGAACATTCCACGCGCATCCTATTTTACTGAAGTGCACCAAGAGGACTTGCCAAACAAAAATGAGCTCAGGATAACGAACTAGATTCTCTAAAGGATCCCTAAGGATTCACGTCAGTCAGAATAAATAATAGAATTATGATACCGAAAAGCAGTCCAACAACTATAGAGGCTTTAACAGACGGAGTTAGATCTAGGGACCAAATAATGATACTAATGACTGAATTCATACAAATACCTTGGACAACGCATTAATTCAGATGCTAAAAATAAAGAAGAAATATATACTAGAATAGCCATTGCAAAAACAAGGTTTGGCCAACTGAGGCAAATATTAACATCACAACAAACCCAATTATCCACTAGACTTAGAGTACTGAAATGCTATGTGCACTCTGCTCTGTTATACGGGTCCGAGACATGGACTCTTTCTAAAGAAATCGAAAAGAAAATCAACTCCTTTGAGATGTGGACCTTTCGCCGTCTAGGAAAAATTAGCTGGACAGAAAAGAAAACCAACAAAGACGTGTGTACCACTCTGGGCATCCAGCCGTCTTTATTAAAGACAATAAAAACAAGAAAACTGAAGTATTTTGGACATGTGAGGCGGCACCAGACAATACAGAAGGTAATACTGGAGGGAATGGTGGATGGCAAACGAGCAAGAGGCAGGCCAGCAAGAGCATGGATAGATGACATTAAGGAATGGACCTGTCTTACAGCAAAAGAATGCAGCGAAAACGCAAGAGACAGGAGTGCACGGAGGACCATTTCAAGTCAACCTCACCCGAGATGACACCGGAAGAAGAAGAAGAAGAAGATCTATATCCGTCTGTTAAAGCCTCTATAGTTGTTGGACTGCTTATCTGTATCGAAATCCCGATGTTGTGATGCCCACTTGTTCATGCAATTAGTCAGACAAACATTAAATTTAAGGTATAACTTTTATTTAACAAAAGAAAAAAATAAATAGATTTTGTTGTTAGTTTCCACACATAGCACCTCTCGCTTCAACAGAAGTGATTATAAAATTAAATATTATAGGTCTGTCCTAAATTGGCTTGGCCATACCAGTGAGAATGACATGAGAACTTTTTTTTTTCAAGGCGGTCAAAATGTACTCGAAGTCTCGAACCCCCCCCCCCCCCCCCCACCCACACACACACACACACATACACACACACACACTTTTTTTTAACTTTGGTGGTTTAGTTAGGTCAGGGCGGGGAGACCAATTACCATGACTCTTGCGTATGCCGATCACCTTAAACTGACACAGACCTAAACATTTGCGGGCAAAGTCGCCAGGGCTCAAACCGCGGACCTCCTGCGTCGGAAGCCGATGTTCTACTCCAGGGCTACCGCGCCCCCCTGGACGCCGATGCAGATTCATTGTTGCTGTGCTTCTACTATGTCCAGACCTCACCCTGCTAGTGGAGGCCTTGTGATAAAAGCCAAAATTAAGACGGTAGCTTCTACTAATACTACTTAGTCTGCTGCTGCTACTACTACTACTACTACTACTACTACTACTACTACTACTACTACTACTACTACTACTACTACTACTACTACTACTACTACTACTACTACTATTCCATCACAGCTAGCTGTTTCCTGAGTCAATGAACGACCAGAATACCCTATGCCTAAGGGGCGTGTTTATATATATGTCATCCGGGCTCGCCGTGTTGGTCGCCAGGCCTGCGCATGCTAGTGCTATAGGTCAACGGGCCGGAAGCAGGCGTCCTTGTTCCACCAGGCATAAACGTTGTCGTAGAGGTGCCACGACCGCTGGTGTTTGTACAGGTGGTAGCAGTACTGGCACATGGGCAAGTAGGGCTCGCTCACCTCCCAGTTTGATCGCCAGTTGAACATCTTCACCCACTCGTCCTGGGGGATTCAAGATTCAAGATTCATTTAATGTTCTTTATCAGGTACTTCCTTTTGGTTCATACAACAACATTGAAATTTGAATAAAGATCCATCAGGAACTTTTCTAGGCTTTGAAAACCAGAAAAGACAACATTGGATCACTGGAGAAGAAAAAAAAACACCAAAAGATGGCGGACGAGACATAGACGAACAAAATTATATAATGCATAAAAGTAATGTTAATTTAGGGAATCACCGTTGTGTACTCAATGTAATAGAACTCCTAAGACAATCGACCATGAATTATAATTCTGCACTATTCTTTTTCAAAACTTGACTGGGGATTTGATACAGTTCAGACTGCCGATGACACGCCAACACCTTGGATTGACAGGCTAAATGTTGAGGTGTAGCTACACAACACTGGTACTACTACCCACTCGTCCTGCCAACAGAGCGAGGTTAATTTTGATGATGATGATGATGATGATGATGATGATGATGATGATGATGATGATGATGATGATGATGGTGGTGGTGGTGGTGGTGGTAGTGGTGGTGGTGGTGGCACATACAGGCAGACCCAAACATAGATCGGGTGTCCCCGCCTACCTCGTCCTGCCCCAGTTGATTGACGTGGTGCGCCAGCTCGTATGCCGAGAAAAAGAGGCTGGTGTCAATCACCGAGTTGCGGGGGAATAGCTTGCCGTAGTTAGCCCCGCCCCTCACGATAGGCACCACCCTCCCGGACTTGAGCACGCGCAGAAGCTTCTCTGTCACGTAGTCCACGCAGATCGAGTTCTCAAACGCCAAGTAAAACTTGTAGTCGTATGACAGCATCTGATCGCACTTGACACGATCCTCGCATTTCAAATCCCCGCAGAGGCCGTAAACGTCTAGATCCATGTACATTTTTAGCTGGTGGATGTAGCGGTGGCGGTTCGAAGGCGTGTTGCAGTGGCTGATGAAAATGGCGGCCATTCGGGTCTTATTGCGGAAGCTCTTGCGTAGCGCCGCCTCCTCGATATTCCTGCGCGTCTCGGTCCACGGGATTTCCCGCTTTATGGTGCGGATGTAGCCGTGCCAAAACTCGGAGTCGGTGCGATACGTCATGGTCGAGTTGAACTTGCGGTGGAAAACGGGGTCACCGAACGCTGCGTTTTTGGAATACGCCGGGCTTTCCACCGAAAACATGGTCCACGTTTGGCCATTTAATTTGACCGGCTAAAAAAAAAATTGACAGGAAAAAGAAAAATTACAACTGCAGTGGATATAATTTAGCTTTCTAATTTACCTTTAATTTAGCATTAAACTTTTATTGTTTTGAGCATTAGTTTGGAGAGAGGCGCGGTTGTGAACTGATCAGATCTCAAGTGTGGTTGAACATTGGTGTGATTTTAGTGTGGATGTACATTGGTGTAATAGTGTGGCTATACATTGGTGTGCTTCTTAGCTGTATGTTGGTATCATTCTAAGCGTAGCTGTACATTGGTGTTGTTTTAAGTGTAGTTGTATATAAGGGTCAATCGAAAAGTGGCTGTGCGTTGGTGTGATTCTAGGCGTGATTGCACACCCTTGTACAGAGCTTATTTAATTGTGTAGACTTTTATATCTAAGAGGGCCTGTATTTTCTTTTTCTTGTTCTCTTCCTCAATAAGTAAATGTTTCACTTACTGGTTGAGTGCAATATGATCACAGGAAAGGATATTCGTTGCTTCCGTTCATGTCAATACCTAAATCACTTTTGTTAAGCCATACATTACTATGTGCACATAATTATTATGATTTAAATATGTTACCATAGATACATTAACTAATCAACAAAATGTAGTCAATCAAAATTTTACAGTTTACACGCTGAATCTAAAGCATACATCAAAGTTTTATTTCAGTTTAAGCCTGTTAGTTACTTGTGGACACAGGGCCGCAGGATTACAAATCAAGCCAAATCTAAGCTACTTATAAAAATGTTACCAGAAAATCTATATCGCGCAGTTTGTTTTTCCCATGGCTGTAGAAAATGACGGCGTCTGATTGGTTGATCAGTTTCTTGTCGAATGTTGCAAAACATTTGATCGGATGACCGAAAGGATTCTCAGCGTTGCATTGCTGTAGTTCCGAGGTGCCTTTCATCTCATTGGGAAAGTAATAATCGGGGAAATCCGCCAAGAGAATGAGCCTTTCCCAAGAGGGTTTTGGTGCGATGGACATTTCTTTGATGCTCGGCATCTGCGTTTTGTATGGTTTTTGGCCTTGGGTAAATTGGCAGAAGTAAAGTTTAAATGTTAAAGAAGAAAGAAAAAAACATATGGATAGAAGCAATTACACTTTCAAATACACAATAGTATGGTTATATTATACTAGCCGGGATGCCCGGCTTCGCACAGGTTTTGGGACACAGTATCAATATAAAATGTTTTTTTTAAAGGTTATACTTATTGCTAATAGAGATAAAGCTTGGGTTTTGGGACACTGTGCGCAACTAAAATGGTAAAACATAGTTGTAGAGATAGTTTAAAGCCAAAAAAGCTAAACAAATTAAATGTGATACAAATGGGGGCATCACTTAAAAGGGCATATCAATAGCCTTGATAACTCACGCTAGGATATTTACAGGATTTCTTTGTAGACAACATTTCTTTTATATCCCTTTTACCCCTTTTTCGATGATAGTCGACGTAGATCCATACATAATTTAAATTGGGTTCGAATGTTTTTAAACCCCGAAAGATCCCCATTCGATAGATCTAGAATTCAGTATTATAACCCGAGCAGAGCCCCGCACGTGAACATATTGAATGGAAAGAATAACAAAAATTATGTGTAGATCTATGAGTAGTAGAAGTCTAGATCTAGTTATTTGATTT
>RQTK01000251.1:0-10718 GCA_003991915.1 Elysia chlorotica
TGTTGCCCGTCCACAATATAGATCTGATGTTGGATGTTAAACAACTAACTCATCTACACTGACTCTTCTCCCACTCCAGAACAAAATCCCTTGCCTGTGTCCCGCTCTAACTGACGGCTCTCTCGGCGACATGCTCTTCTTCCACTCGTACAAGAACCCAGGCCTGGTGCTGGACATCATCCAAGGTATAGATCTGCTCTTATATTAACCCTGCTAGCTTGACCGTGGTATTTTTACCACCGCCGCGCAGCCCTACGGGAGAGTCGGCCGTGGAAAATTTACCACATGGGGCGCCCCCCCGGCGAGCCGCGGCCGTGGTATATTTACCACAGCCATGTGCTGGCGTGTAGGCCTTGAATGAATAAAGGATTGTGACGCTCATTATAAAACTGCGTGTATGAGCCTTTGGTTAGTCATTCCTAAAATAGTAACCAATGAGCTTTCAGTGGTTTGGAACTTTTCCATCAAGACTAGACCAAGTTATAATGAAGGAAAGGGGATGGTGAGGTGGGCGTGGCTATCACAGTAATGTGTTGAGTGAGAGTGGGCTAGCTTGGTACTATGGACCTTGGATGTTCGTTGTTTGGTGCTTGACAAAGCCTGTGATGGGTTTGATAACTGTTACAAGACAGTTAGCAAGTGTGTAACTGAAAGTGAGAGGTGCTTCAAGCAGCATATTGAAGGAGTAATAGTACACAATGGGGACCAAGGAGAAGGGGCTAGGTAGGGTACTGTTACATCGTTTGCAGGCCTGTTGTTACGTTGACCATCCCTATTAGTCACAGAGTTTGGAATGTTTGATGTGTTGTCTTTGTGTTTGTATGAATGTGTGTGTGTGTACAATTATTCAACTTTTTAGTGTTCAACTCAAGGCCTGTCCATCGCTGGCTTCTAAATCTACGTCTCCTAAGCTGCTTATGCCCTGAGTGCCAGCTAGTGACTCAAAGACAGGCCTGAGGTAGAGAGGGTACCGTTAGTCATTGACGTCGCTACTGTGTGCATCTATATAATATTATGTTAGTCTTCTCTTGCTGAGCCCTGCTAGCATAGCATACATCTTCAATTCATCTTCTAGAACTTTCTAGTTTTTATTCTTTGACTTGAGTATCTGAGATGGAGATTCCACCAGCTTGAACGAAAAGCAAGCCACTCTCCATCGTCTCGTTTAAAACCAAAGCCCCTCTCCCTTTTCCCCTCAAACTTAAAGCATATTTTGACCTCTTCTCTAGTTTGACAGTGTAAACTGAAAAAAAAAAAAAAAGAAAAAAAAAAGTTCAACGTGAAACAGCAGCTCAGACACCCAGATCGATATTCGCCATCAATAACTCTCTTCCAATTTTATTTAGGTGAAATTAATTTTAAATAACCGTTATGAAAATGTGAATTTGTGTTGAGGGGTCATATTTATTCATACTCTAGAGATAAAACTCAACAAAAGGACATAGTTTTCATGTATAGAGCTCGAGATAAAGATTTAATAGCATTAATTAACGCCAATATTGTAAATGAATGATAAATAATTCCTTTCATACTTCTCTAATGAAACAAAAACGTTTTATAACCAATATAAACAGCTTGCTTAGGGTTAAAGGATTAAAAAAATGTATAGTTTATTGGGTGTTTTCTCTGTAGTTTAGCCGCGAGAGGCGAATTTATAATACAAGGCAGACACACTGCCACTCAGCTCAGCCACGTGCACTGTTTACAAACAAACTAGCCTGGGCAACAGCACAGTAGCATGACCTACTTCCGGTCACACGGCCCAAGCCAGAAAGGTTAAATTTCAACCATAGGGGACTTCACTGGACATTATCCAAGGTACATAACTCTGCTCTTATCTTATACTTCAACCATAGGTGACTTCACTATGACAGCAACGTGGAGAGAAACGGGCAAATGATAGGCCAACAGGGGGGGAATCTTACTAGAGATTCTTTACAATCTAGGATTTAATAACCAGACAAAACACTGGTTTGTAACAAAGACTGCAAGCTAGACACGGGCAACTGAGGAAGTCACCCACTCTACATTATTCAATGGAAACATGAATTTCAACAATTTTGACTGTCTGTAGGAAATCGTCGGATTCTGATTTCAGGTGGAGAAAATTCACTAATTTCGTAATCTGGAAAGTTTTCAAGAGTCCTTTTGTCACATGCAAATTTTCAATACGGAATTCTTTTTTTTGGCAGTAGATCTACTTGAGAATAACAATTAATTTTCTTTTTTTCATACAATCCCTCATTTTTACCTTTTATGGTTCTTAAAAATAATGTGGCCGGCTCCGACAATTGTCCAGGTCTCCCTGCCCAGTCTTGTGTGTTATAGCACATGAAATTGTCAGAAGTCATTCTTGAGGCCTGTCCACAATATATGCTTTATAATGCCGATTTTGGATGCATCAGTAAGCAGTCAACTCAACTCCTCCAATTATCTACCAGACATCCGACTGATCAAACGTGTCATTTGTGGCGGCACATAAAATGGTCAGAGCTTAGTCTTAGGACCCATCCTTAATGATTTTCCCTCTGTAGTGCTGACTTAATCTACCATCTCATCTTAACTCAACTCAACTCCTCCATTAATCTACCAGACATCCGACTGATCAAACGTGTCATTTGTGGCGGCACATAAAATGGTCAGAGCTTAGTCTTAGGACCCATCCTTAATGATTTTCCCTCTGTAGTGCTGACTTAATCTACCATCTCATCTTAACTCAACTCAACTCCGCCATTAATCCACCAGACATTGACTGATTAAATGTCTCATTTTTAGCAGCACATAAAATTGTCAGAGCTTAGTCTTAGGACCCGTCCATAATAGTTTACCCTGTGTAGTGCTGACTTAAACAACCAACTCAACTCAACTCAACTCAGCTCCTCCATTAATCCACCAGATATCCGACTAATACAATGTCTCATTTGTGATAGCACATAAAATTGTCAGAGCTTAGTCTAGGGACCCATCCATAATAGTTTACCCTGTGCAGTGGTGACTTAAACAGCCAACTCAACTCAGCTCAACTCAGCTCCTCCGTCTACTAGACATCTGACTGATTTAAAGTCTCATATGTGTCATCACATGAAATTGTCAGAGCTTAGTCTTAGGACCCATCCATAATAACTTACCCTGTGCAGTGCTGACTTGAGTTACCAACTCAACATATCTCAACTCCTCCATCAATCTACCAGACATCTGACTGATTAAATGTCTCATTTGTGGCTGCACATAAAATTGTCGGAGCTTAGACTTAGGACCCATCCATAATAGTTTACCCTGTATAGTGCTGACTTAATTTACCAACTCAACTCAGCTCAACTCAGCTCCTCCATCAATCCACCAGACATCCGACTGATTAAATGTCTCATTTTTAGCAGCACATAGAATTGTCAGAGCTTAGACTTAGGACCCATCCATAATAATTTACCCAGTGTAGTGCTGACTTAATCTACCAACTTCCAAGCCTCTAGAGAGCATATTTACTTATGTTAGTCCTCAGCGTCTACTTAGGTACCTGAAGGACATTGATGTATATAATAAAATTTAACTGTGATAATCCTACACATGAATCTTTTAAACTACTGTACATACCCTTCACTTTTAGCCAAACCTTTTACGCACATTTTTATGATTTTACTACTCAAAGAGATAAGGAAACACCGTTGCTACTAGTATAATGCATTAACTGCCTTAGGACATCATGGGCACAACATAGCCGTTACCGTGCTGACGTGCCGTAAAACAAACTCACTCACTCACTCACTCACTCACCAACTCAACTCAACTCCTCCATTAATCTACCAGACATTTGACTGATTAAATGTCTCATTTGTGTCAGCACATAAAATGGTCAGAGCTTAGTCTAGGGACCCATCCATAATAGTTGACCGTGTGTAGTGCTGACTTAAACAACAAACTCAACTCAACTCAACTCTTCCATCAATCTACCCCAGACATCTGACTGATTAAACGTTTCATTTTTAGCAGCACATAAAATTGTCAGAGATTAGTCTTAGGACCCATCCATAATATTTTATCCTGTCTTTTGTTGACTTAAAGAACCAACTCAGCTCAACTCCTCCATCAATCCACCAGACATCTGACTGATTAAATGTTGCATTTTTGGCAGCACATCAAATGGTCAGACATTAGTTTTAAGACCCATCCATAATAGTTTACCTTGTGTAGTACTGACTTAAGCAGTCAACTCAACTCCTCCATTAATCCACCAGACATCCGACAGATACAATGTCTCATTTGTGGCAGTACATAAAATTGTCAGAGCTTAGTGTAGGGACCCATCCATAATAGTTTACCATGTGTAGTGCTGACTTAAACAACAAACTCAACTCAACTCAACTCCTCCATCAATCTACCCCAGACATCTGACTGATACAATGTCTCATTTTTAGTAGCACATAGAATTGTCAGAGCTTAGTCTTTGGGCCCATCCATAATAATTCACCCTGTGCAGTGCTGACTTACGCAACCAACTTAACTCAACTCAACTCCTCCATCAATCTACCAGACATCTGACTGGTAAAACATCTCATTTGTAGCAGCACATAAAATTGTCAAAGCTTAGTCTTAGGACCCATCCATAATAATTTACCCTAAGAAGTGCTGACTTAAGCTACCAAATTAACTCAACTCAACTCCTCCATCAATCCACCAGTCATCCGACTAATACAATGTCTCATTTGTGGCATCACATAAAATTGTCAGAGCTTAGTTTTAGGGCCCATCGATAATAATTTACTCTGTATAGTGCTGACTTAATCTACCAACTCAACTCAACTCAACTCCTCCATCAATCTACCAGTCATCCGACTAATACAATGTCTCATTTGAGTCAGCACATAGAAGTGTCAGAGCTTAGTCTTAGGACCCATCCATGATAGTTTACCCTGTGTGGTGCTGACTTAAACAACCAGCTCAACTCAACTTAACTCAGACTCCTCCATCAATCTACCAGACATTGACTGATTAAATGTCTCATTTTTAGTAGCACATAAAATTGTCAGAGCTTAGTTTTAGGGCCCATCCATATTATTTTACTCTATGTAGTGCTGACTTGAGCAACCAACTCAACTCATATCAACTCAACTCCTCCATCAATCCACCAGATATCCGACTAATACAATGTCTCATTTGTGATAGCACATAAAAGTGTCAGAGCTTAGTCTTAGGACCCATCCATAATAGTTTTCCCTGTATAGTGCTGACTTAATCTACCATCTCATCTTAACTCAACTCAACTCCGCCATTAATCTACCAGTCATCCGACTGATTAAACATCTCATTTTCGACAGCATATAAAATTATGAGAGCATAGTATTAGGACCCATCCATAATAGTTTACCCTGTGTAGTGCTAACTTAAACAACCAACTCAACTTAGCTCATTTCAACTCCTCCATCAATCCACCAGACATCCGACTGATTAACTCACAGGCTGTGTACGCTGTCAACTCTGGTATGATCATCTTGGGTGGCGGAATTGTCAAACATCACACCTGCAATGCCAATCTCATGGTGAGTTAGTCCAGGAACGACTTTGGAGAGTTTGATTTAACTTAACAGTCACATAGTGTAACATTAATGTATATGTGTTAGAATAGACATTTTATTTGAAAGATAAAGAGGTTAAGTTTTCAAATCTGCAAATTTTTTTTTCTATCTTCTATACAATGTGTTATTTTATTTTATTGTGTAAAAAGCTGATTTCATGACAAAGAGAATAAAAAGTTTTACAAGAAGATTCTTAGCGTACTTCAGAGAGAAATGCAAATTGAAAAAAAAAAAATCATCATAAACAAACATTTTTGTTCTTTCTTTTTTATGATCTTAATTTTTTAGCAGAAGTGTTTTGTGTTGTTTATTTTGGTTAACCGAGAAGGATTTTTAAAAATCCCTTTGATTTGTTTGTAAAAAAAAAAGTATACAAATCCAACTCCAAAAGGATGCAATATTTTTTTGTAAAATCAGTGGTATATTTTGTCTTCTTGCTAACAAAGTAACATAATAATGATCCACCATAAGAATCTTTAGGTAATTTGGTATCTATCTGTTCTATAACAAAATATGACAAGAAAATTCTGCTGGACAAAACGTTTTGAAATTTTAATTTTTTAAACGACTTACATTTAGAAAGGAGACACAATTTTAAAGTTTCTTTCATTTTTTTAAAAACTACTGATTTTCAAATACACCTTTATCTTAACAATGTGACAATTTGTGTTACGTTAAATGATTTGGGTTATACCATTTCTTATGACTCGGAAGTCTCTGTTTTGTTGATTACAACTTTTAATTATGAAATGATCGATTGACCTCCAGAGAAACGGCGCAGACTTTTCAGTGTTCGTGAACACCGGGAATGAGTTTGACGGTAGCGACTCTGGTGCAAGGCCGGACGAGGCAATCTCCTGGGGGAAAATCAAAGCAGCTGCAAAACCTGTTAAGGTAATTATTTATATGTGAAGCAAATTGTTTGAATCAGACAAAAGTCGATATTTGCACCTATCTTTTTCAGTCGTTTATGTACAATAGCTTAAAGAGTATCAAATGTGCCGTCCATGGTTTCAGCCCTGCTCTGGCTTTTTTGCCTCCAACTGGTTGGGTCGATGTCAGTTTAATATGACCAGCTGAAACAGAGTCATGGTATCCAAAGACTGTCTCTGTGTGGCAGCATGTAAACTTGTCAGAAGTTAGTCTTGGGGCCCTTCCGTAATATTGCCTACATAGTGATGACATTGGATGCTAAGCAACAACACTTACTTTTGAGGGTTTAGTGAATCAGTTATCTTATCTGATCTTATTATATCTAAAGACTTTAAAAAATGAACTGCGTTATAGAAATCCAAGCATCATGACACTAGGTTTTGATATTAAAGCATTTTATAGAATGGTGTTGGTAGCTGCAAGTCATTTAGTATGAGTACATTACATTCATATAACATATATAACACAGGATTTTATTATTATAAATTATTATTATTATTATTATTATTATTACTATCATTATCACTCATTATCATCATCATCTTCATCATCATCATCATCATCATTATTATTATTGATATTATTATTATTATTATCTTTTTCAGGTCTACGCAGATGCAAGTGTTGTCTTCCCCATCATGGTGGCAGAGTCCTTTGCTTCAAGACAGAGAGAGTTTGAGGAGCTTTACTCTAGGGTGAAATAACATTGTTTTTGCTGATGCGTATGAGTATGTGTGGGATGGGGGCTCAATTTTTCGGCATCAGAAAAATGCTGTCATATAGCACTATCATGAAAACAAATATTGCATTCTTGCAGTGTTTTTTTTTTTTTTTTTACTGTACAAAACAACTGTGAAGCAGCAAGGGTTAATTAGACTTAAGTCATATAGTTTGAATTTTTTAGTTATTTCCATAGTGTGTTCATAAGCAACTAATGCCAAATACACTTTAACCCTTTCCCATCTTACCGCACAAATGTTTTGCATATTGATATGCTCTTGGGCTTGCACCTCTTTGTATTGAAATGTAGCCCCTATATAGTATTTATGTTGGACGTTAAAACCAACTCAACAATAACTTTGTATTGAAAAGCACATTTTTCATTTCAATAGAAATAACAAAAAATTAAAGATTTTACCTGAAATACAATTTTGTTTTTAGAACATTCCAAATAATAGTGTGCGATCAAGGAATAGGCCCTTAAATTATGCATTGTGAAAAGGTTAAGAGGTTGAAAAAAATTACAAAAAATTTTCTATTACCAAAGATGAGTTGGTTTAACGTCCAACGTCAGCACTATAATAGGCTATATAGTGGACAGACCCCAAGAGTGACCTCTGACAATTTTAGGTGCTGCCACACACAGGATAGAGACAGGGTGGGGATAACATGACTCCTGTCTCAGCCGATCACATTAAAAAAGATTATACTAGAACCAGAGGTAATTTTCTGAATATTAGTTGATTAATTAAAAAAAACTCAGTAAATTTTTTTGTGTTTAGAGGCTCTAGTTCAAAATTTGTATCAGTGCTTTGTGCCTGATTCACCCTTGTTGCCTCATTATGAAATATTCAAATCTATTGATTGAATTTTTGGATCTACAATTTGTTGCTGTATTTACATTGAATTAATAGAAAATATTTACCTTGTTATAGCAAACTCCATACATTGAAATGCTTCGGTTTTTGAAAAGTCTTGTGATGGTTGACAGGTGTTTGACTCTTGAGGCTTTTCTGTGTTATTAGAAAATCCCTTTATGTGATGATGCCATAAATAGAATGATTTATGCACATGGAAGACAAAAATCTGTGAGTGTGAAATATTTATTTTTATCAAATGTTGTTGGTTGTCATTTTGTATTTTGCTTATGAAGTTTTTTTGTGTTAACTTTGACTTTGTTAATAAAGTTTTTTTTTTTTTTTGCAATTTCAAGCGAAAAATTTGTGATCTTGAACTAATCTTGTTTTACGAATGATACTCTCTTTATTCACAATTATTGTATGAACAAATTTTAATACAGATAATTGATCCCAACGACACAGGTATATCAAGGCATTGTCTCATTTGACACAGCTCAGACAAATAACTGAACGCTGGACACAGTATAAATAGGCTATGCGTCAGTTGTTTATTCTATCTGTATTTAAGGCGTACGTTCAAGCTTTTCTAAGTATATCCGAGGCCTATCCCAGCCAGTAACAACAAACACATGTACCAAGACTCTCCCAATTAGTAAAGAACAAGGCAGTTTTTATCTTGGGTTGAACCTGCAAGCTTTTGAAAGAGTTTGCGTACTCTAATTGTTGATCTACTTAAACCTCCCCAAACATCTTGAGAAATTACGCAATTAAGTGTAATGTTTTAACCAATAGGCTGTTTAAATTTACTCTTAGAGTTAAATTTGTGTGTGTGGACCTTTTGGCCCCACTCCCTTCCCCCACCCCAGCATACCCCTTTATTACAAAGGTTTTTCCCTATTTCTCAACTATTTAAGCCCTCATGTCCTTTTCGTGTTTTGATATGAGCTTTAGATAGAACTGTAAATGGAAAAAGGCCGCTCAGGTTTAAATAGTTCACACTATTCTTTCAACAACCAATGACCTCCTCAATTAAGGGTGTGAGATTATATTTGAACAGCCTTCAATGTAATTTGTTTGCATATACATTTATATTTTTTCAAATGTATGCCTGCCCTATAACATGACTCTCTGAATATAAAAATTAAAAACTTTTTTTTACCAATCATAACGATGCAATTTGTGTTGATTTTTTAAATTTATTTAAACGTTGTGTATCAAATTTGATTGGGAGACTTGTTAGTTTCTATTTAATGTTTTCGACTGCATTAGGTGAGAAAAGCAGGTTATACATTAAATATCTAAATAACACATGCGGTGTACATAAATAGTATTTGGAGAATAGCAACCAGTTTACCTTGTGGACTTTTTTTTCTTCTTTCCTATAAATTTTGTCTTTCAAAAGCAAAATGCTATCATGTATTCACAAATTAAAATCATCTGTACTGTATATCCGTTTCTTAAAAATTAGTTGTACAGTAAGTCCATAAAATTGGAAACAAAAATACTGTACTCAATAAAATGTTAAAGGAAAGAATTAACTTAGAGTGTTATTACAATTTAATATGCAATTTTTATGTGACTGTGAGGGACACCGTCTTCCGACGCAAAAGGTCCAGGTTCAAGCCCGAGTGATTTTGCTCCCCACTGGTTGGGTCGGTGTCAGTTTAATGTGAGACAGGATTTATGGTATCCCCGCCCAGTCTCGTGTGTGGCAGCATATAACATTGTTGGACGTAAGTCTTGGGCTCCGTCCACAATATAGTGCTAATGTTGGATGTTAAACCAACCCCCCCCCCTCCCCCCAAAAAAAACAATAAAAACAAAACCCCGACTTGTCGTCACTCCAAGCACAATAGCCTAGTACATGATTGTACAACCTCCCTCAGCCGAAGATCAAACCTTGCATTTCTAGCGTGTCATTTCAGCGCTCTACCGACTGAGTTATCTGACCGCTGGGCGACGCCAGATGGTCAGTAGAATGACTGTAATGTTGGACTGGACTAGGGCACCCCTTTGCTTTACAGCTTTTCACCCAGTGGGATTTTTTCTTTCTTCGAGGGGATGGTTTAGATTTGTTGGGTTGTGGGACATTGGGTGTTCTAAATGCTTTTTTTTTTTTAGTTTTTGAAACGAAATAAATTTACTGACCGCAATTTTTCTAAGACATTCAATAATTGCACCCAGCCACGCGTTTTACACTATTGTCAAACGTCAGTCTTGGGGTCCGTCCACAATTTAGCCTTGATTCTGACGTTGGACGTTAAGTAACCAACTCAACTTAACTCTTTCATACCCCGATGTCCATCCCCTAAAACTGCTGTTTGCTTTTCATAATTATTGCCGTGGCCTGCCTGCTACAAATCTTATTTTTCAGTACATTTATAGGCCTAATTTTTTATAGTTATCAAAATAAATAGTGCTTTGTTTGAAAAACTAAACCGCATAAAGCTACGACACGTTTTACTATAAGTACAATGTGCAACGACGAGATAGCCTTCGACTCGTCGTAAGCCTTCTTAATCGTATATTTATTCTACCGCGACATTTTACTTACGGCCCTTTATGCGCAGTCTGACAATTCACCAAAAGCTGTCGCACGTTATTTGGTCCATATGCCCCCCCCCTCCCCCCACAC
>RQTK01000251.1:10771-43055 GCA_003991915.1 Elysia chlorotica
TTTTTTTTTAAACATCTGCTTTTCACTGTTGCGCCGAATGACCAGGCTACAGAGAATGTATCTAAACTTTAGTGATCAGCTGCAGTTATGATCACGTCATTGTCTCACGGAATGCTAAAGGTAAAAATGCTATAATTGTTATCACTCTTTTGTATAAGAGCATGCAGATAAAACTTTTTCAAAGCAGGATAAAATTGCTCATAACTGTAATCCATTAGGAATTTGATTTATAAAGCTTGTGTCTATGTAGAAACAAATTGCTTTTAATGACGTGAGTGAAATATTCAAATAAGTGAAATTAATACGGTAATATCTTAACATATACTCGATGTTGATGTAGTAACCGTGAGAAAAGCAGATAATATAACTGTTTTATAAAGGGTAATGAAAACAGAAGGTAAGATTACAGAATTGAAGAGGTTTTTTTCATACCAAGAATAAACGTGATTTTTTTTTCTGTTAATCTTTACTTTAGATAAGACAATTAATACTTATACGATATTAATTTTCAGCCATAATAGTAGAAGTGGTTGTAATAGTATTATTATTATTATTATTATTAGTAGTAGTAGTAGTAGTAGTAGTAGTAGTAGTAGTAGTAGTAGTAGTAGTAGTAGTAGTAGTAGTAGTAGTAGTAGTAGTATCATTATCATTATTATTATTATTATTATTATTATTATTATTATTATTATTGACTTACTTAAGCATTGAACTGACTTCATACATTTTGTTGTTTTTTTAAAACTACACTTAGGAGCTTTTGGTATGTTAACATAACAGATTCCTTGCGCTGGTCAAGAAGAAGAATGATGAAGACTACAGGATTCTGGTCCAGGCAGCGTCTATGCCGTCGCTGTCTGAGTTCCTACTCTCTCTCCCTGGCCATCGGAACCGCCTTCTTCTTACTTCTGGTGTACATGTTGTCAGAGGAGATCGCATTTCGGGCCTCTGGGGGGTAAGAGAATGTATTTGCTGTGTAAACGTCTTTTAAGTTCTTAAGGAGGAGGATATTGATAGAATATGGCCATGGATTTCGTGACATAAGTGTGGAGATATGTAAGTGTTGCTATATCGAGACGAGTAAGGTGAAGTTGAGTTGGTTTAGCGTTCAACCTAAACACGGTATAAAGATGCTATAGTATGGACGGAAACCAAGACTAGCATCTGACTATTTTATGTGCTGCCACACACGAGACAAGGCAGGGATACCGGTGAGGGAATGCCTGGACTCCTGTCTTAGTCTGTCTCATTAAACCGACACCGACCCAATGTCTCCATTTTTCAGAATTTCAAAACATTTCAGAATGAGTGAATAAGAGAGACAGATAGAAAGAGAGAGAGAAATAGAGAGAGAGATAGAGAGAGAGAGAAAGATAGAGAGAGAGAGAGAGAGAGAGAGAGAGAGAGAGAGAGAGAGAGAGAGAGAGAGAGAGAGAGAGAGAGAAGATAGAGAGAGAGAGAGAGAGAGAGAGAGAGAGAGAGAGAGAGAGGCAGTTAATGAGTGGGCGAGTATGCACAGATCAATTTTACCAAATTGATGCAAATGACCGCATTTTCGCGTAATAAAAGTTACAGCGATCTATCTCTATTAAATCATTACCAAAGGTCGGACAAAATGATCCTCGGAGAGTATTTTTTTGTTCAGCCTACTCAGTCTACACAGCATTTATGTGAACTGAAACAACTAAGCCTGATAGTTATATGATATAGATCAACTTGATTCTAAATACATAATTATGTTTAAAGTTTGCCTACTTGGATAGCTATACCTGATATCTTGGAAAGTCTGTTTTCTGCCGCACCAAACATCCACTTGTTGTTTCACATTGTTTCTAAATGCATAATTATGTCTAACGTTTGCTTACTTTGGTAACTCTGCCTGTTATCTTGGAAAGTCTGTTTTCTGCCGCACCAAACATCCACTTGTTGTTTCACTTTGATTCTCAATGCATAAATTGCCTACTTCGGTAGCTCTGCCTGTTATCTTGGAAAGTCTGGGTTTTTGCCGCACCAAACATCCACTTGTTGTTTTACATTGATTCTAAATGCAGTATTATTTTTGCCGTTTGCCTACTTGGGTAGCTTTGCCTATCTTGGGAAGTCTGATATCACTTTGATTTTAAAGGCATAATTATGTTTGCTGTTTGCCTACTTCGGTAGCTATACCTGATATCTTGCAAAGTCTAGTTTCTGTCGTGCAAAGTCTGTTTTCTGTCGTACAAAACATCCACTTGTTGTTTCACTTTGATTTTCAATGCATAATAATGTTTAACGTTTGCCTACTTGGGTAGCTATACCTTATTACCTTGATATCTTGGGAAGTCTGGTTTCTTGTCGTGCAAAGTCTGTTTTCTGCCGCACCAAACATCCACTTGTTGTTTCACTTTGATTCTAAATGCAGTATTATAATTATTTGCCTACTTCGATAGCTATACCTGTTATCTTGGGAAATCTGATTTTTGCCGTTCAAAACATCAACTTGTTGTTTCACATTGATTCTCAATGCATAATTATGTTTAACATTTGCCTACTTCGGTAGCTATACCTGTTATCTTGGGAAATCTGATTTTTGCCGTTCAAAACATCAACTTGTTGTTTCACATTGATTCTCAATGCATAATTATGTTTAACATTTGCCTACTTCGGTAGCTATACCTGTTATCTTGGGAAATCTGATTTCTGCCGTTCAAAACATCCACTTGTTGTTTCACATTGATTCTCAATGCATAATTATGTTTGCTGTTTGCCTACTTTGGTAGATCTGTCTGTTATCTTGCAAAGTCTGGTTTCTACCGTACAAAACATCCACTTGTTGTTTCACTTTGATTCTAAATGCAGTATTATAATTATTTGCCTACTTCGGTAGCTCTGCCTACCTTAGAAAGTCTGGTTTTTGCCGTACCACACATCCATTTTGTATCGTTTTCTCCCGAGCAGGTTGGAAGTCGAGATGTCGTGCAAAGTCTGTTTTCTGCCGCACCAAACATCCACTTGTTGTTTCACTTTGATTCTAAATGCATAATTATGTTTAACATTTGCCTACTTCGGTAGCTATACCTGTTATCTTGGGAAATCTGATTTTTGCCGTTCAAAACATCAACTTGTTGTTTCACATTGATTCTCAATGCATAATTATGTTTAACGTTTGCCTACTTCGGTAGATCTGTCTGTTATCTTGCAAAGTCTGGTTTCTGCCGTACAAAACATCCACTTGTTGTTTCACTTTGATTCTAAATGCAGTATTATAATTATTTGCCTACTTCGGTAGCTCTGCCTACCTTAGAAAGTCTGGTTTTTGCCGTACCACACATCCATTTTGTATCGTTTTCTCCCGAGCAGGTTGGAAGTCGAGCTGAATATTCTTATGGCGTACCAAACACCCACTTTGTATCGTTTTCTCCCGAGCAGGTTGGAAGTCGAGCTGAATATATTTATGGCGTACCAAACACCCACTTTGTATCGTTTTCTCCCGAACAGGTTGGAAGTTGAGCTGAATATATTTATGGCGTACCAAACACCCATTTTGTATCGTTTTCTCCCGAGCAGGTTGGAAGTCGAGCTGAATATATTTATGGCGTACCAAACACCCATTTTGTATCGTTTTCTCCCGAGCAGGTTGGAAGTCGAGCTGAATATATTTATGGCGTACCAAACACCCACTTTGTATCGTTTTCTCCCGAACAGGGTGGAAGTCGAGCTGAATATCTCCAGATGGATTATTCCAGTCCACGATCTGCACCCTCACTCACTCACTGGAGAAATTCCAGACGGATGGACATTGCTGGTGCCTTATGATGCGAACCTTAGGTGAGAAGAGAGAGAGGGGGGAGAGAGAGAGAGAGAGAGAGAGAGAGAGAGAGAGAGAGAGAGAGAGAGAGAGAGAGAGAGAGAGAGAGAGAGAGAGAGAGAGAGAGAGAGAGAGAGAGAGAGAGAGAGAGAGAGAGAGAGGAGAGAGAGGGAGAGAAGCTGCTAGTGCCTATTGATGCAAACCTGAGGTGAGTTGGTTGATTGGTGAGCGAACGGGCATAAACAGAAACAGCAAGAGAGCATAAGCTATGTGTGCAATAATTCAGCACACACACTACAAAGTTAAAGATAAAGAGGAAGAGAGAGAGATAGATAGACAGAGAGACAAACAGAGAGAAAGAGAGAGAGAGAGAGAGAGAGAGAGAGAGAGAGGTACCGTATGGTCATTTCTTATCATTTTATCATTTCCATTCCCTATCCCCCCCCCCTCCTCCCCAAAGCTGCTCCCAATGTATTGTAGACGACATGCAATGGACCAGGGACGCATACATACGAGGCACCACTGCCAGGGCAACGCCTGAAGTCGTCTACAGTCGCATGGTGCCAGTCTTGTTTGTCATCAAAAGCCACGCACAGCAAATCGTCATGTCATCGGACACATCTCAGCTACAAAACTCCATGCCTAGACTTTTCACTGACATCCACCCAAATGGGGTGACTGGGCTAGAGTACTACGACCCTGCTTTGACGTTAGATTCCGACCATTTTCTGTACAGAAGTGACATAGCTAAAGGTTCTATATGCAAGTATCGTATACGCAAGTGCATGCGTCCGTTATGGACTCTAGGGGTTGCATGCAAGACTGCTAGGATTCCTGGTACTGTTGAAGATGTAGTTTTAGATCAGCAAGCTCCGGTTGTGTTTGCCTCAAGCCCGAAATTTAGCATTCAGGACTCGACAGATGGGTTGTTCGAATACGACGGTTTCTGGGCATTGTTCCAAATGTTTGTCGAACACGGCGACGAAGCGAGTGTTTGGAGTCTTTGGGCGCAGCGGTTAATGCTGGAGCTTCGAGCTGAGATGGGTATTGTTCCAATACCGTGTCCTGCCAATACTTCAGATTCTGCATCCACAAACAATGCAACGCCCAGTGTAAAAATTCAAAGCGTGTATCGATCCGTAAATTCGTGGAAATGCCCGGACAATATGGACTTTTTCCGGTGCGCAATTTCATTGGCTGTGCAACTCCACGACGAAGGTCACGTGACTCGAGAAGCGCTCGAAGCTCTTCACGTATGGCTAGCGGAGTTATGGGCCGTGAATTATGTTCCACCAGAACGCTGGAAGTCGCGCGCATGCCCCGAGTCTCGTATAAAGGAAGGCTGCGTTATATACAGCCCAGCTCTTAGGTTATCAGGCGGGCGAACTGGTCTGGCAGCCTACACTACTCCGCAGAAACTTTTCCCAGCGATAGAAACCAAGTGTTTGAGCCTCCCGAAACGCCCCGGAGTTTCAGATCCGTTCAAACCGTACATCCTTGATCCAGGAGACAACTCGAAGGTCCGAGATATAGCACTAGTTCTGATCTTTTACGACAGCAGTATCTATAGCAACATCGTCTACCTCGAGGACCTTCATAGAAAATACTTCAACCAAATTATATACTGCGGACCTACGGCGTCGCACTTCGCAGCCTTCTACGCAGAGTTCAAGCGGCCAATCAGCTATATCGAGGTGCCCAACACTAGAGGCTTTGTTGCCCACGACTGCCTGACGCGCGCCATGATGGTCAACTACCGAGTCAACGGCTATCTGGAAATAGCTGACGACGTCATCCTCAATACCTGGTCTTTGGGCTCCATCCCCCGGGATCGATTCTGGTTCCAGATGGAACTCCGGATAGCCAGCCGGCATCAAAAGATGATGCACGACTTCGCTATGCCTTTCCCAGTCCCGTGGTGGCCCTGGACTACTGACGACCAGAAATGGGGCGCCAAAGCCATGGCCGCTGTGTGGAACCGTTTGGCGGAGGTGCGCACGAAAGGCAACTGCTCCGTTTCCCAGAAAATAGTCACCGATTTCCTAGAAATGCTGCAGCACAATTCGGGGAATCCCGATTACTTTTTCTACAGCAGCTCCGATATCTTTTACGTCCCTACAATTTTCAGGAGGAGCTGGGTATTTCTCGGTGATATTTTTGTTCAGAATAACGTTTTTCTCGACGTAGCCGTCCCGACGCTGATGAATGGGATGGATTTAACCGGGAACGTTATCCGCCTGGACGGGACGTACTTGTGGTACAACAACCGCGCCAACTACCCGGCCCACTACCGCGGTTTCCTCAACTTCTTCCACCCCTGGAAGATGGGCTGGATCCACCAGCCCGGGCATGCGCACTTCATGTGCTACTACATCCTGCCTTTCATCGTGGATGACCTGATTGATAAAAAGCAGGTCACCAAAACATGATTAGATCGATTTTTTTTCTATTTACATGGCGAGCACATAAAGTGAAACTAGTTTAGAATAACAAAATATAATTTATAATTACGTGTTAAAGGTCTATGTGGTTCAAGAAAAATATTTGTTTGACATTTTGGGCGAGCACATGAATTGAAACTAGTTTAAATAGAACATGATGATGGTTACTGAAATTGTTAAACGTTTCTATAACTACTAAAACTTTTAGACGCCTGTATTACTACTGCAATTTTTAAACGTCTACATTAATATGGTAATTGTTTAACTTCTATATAATTAATGTAATTGTCAGATGTCTACATAGTTACTAAAATATGAAACTACCATTTTATTAATGAAAATCTTAAACATGTGTATAATTTTTTTAAATTTTTGATTGTTTATTATGACGCGTTCATGTGTAATTGCGTTGTCACTTGTAATAAATCTAATAATATAATGTATAATTTTGAAAGTGAAAAATGTGTCCATCTTAAAATATTTTTACATGTATATTATGTATAAGAAAGGAGTTCTCTTAAAGAAAAATTGGAGGCATTATAATAATAAGAGCAATAGGGGAAAAGTTAATAGAGTAAATTTGGTCCATTGCTGTTTGAAAGAGAATAGTGGTCTGATTGTACCAGGCAAAAGCATATGGGAGATTTATTCCATCACTTTTCCTCGAAACAACTAGAACTATTTACATCTAGGATACCATAATTACAAATTGTCAGACGTCAGTCTTGGGGCCTGTTCACAATATAGCCTATATGGTGCTGATGTTGGACGTTAAAACCAAATCAACTCAAACCGTTTAGCCTACAAGCCCACTTGTCTAGAGTTAGATAATTATGTCTATGAGCATATTGTGTTATGTGTTTACTTATAAAAGGTGGAAACCCCCACCCCCCCCCCCCCCCCCTGACCCATAATTAGCAGGTTGTTATTAGAAGCACCAGTCTATGAGCATACTGTGTTATGTGTTTACCTATAAAAGGTGTGGAACTAAAAAATAAAGCGTGTCTAAGCGCAAAGTACATTTCGATCATTTCACCCCCTTTTAAAAATAATGTTATGCTTGATAGAGACATTTTAAGATTGTGTTTGTTTTTATACTAAAAAAGAAACAAAAAAATTACAAAAAATAAGCATGTGCAGAGACTGATATTCAGTTCTCCATAACATTCCTTGGCCATTTTTCTTTCTTTTTTTTTACCTTAAAACCTTTTTAATTGATTCCAAATAAAATATTAGGTCTATATTTTAAACAAACGAAAGAGTAAACAACGAGAGAAACGTTCATTATAGAAGTATTGTATTTGAAACTGTGAAAAAAATGTCGGTAACCGATGCTTTAGTATTCGTTCTTATGGAAATGAGTTATCAATGTTAGCCCGACGTGAAATCATCAGAGATTCTTTAAGCGTTGTACACCTTAATCGTCTCAGCAAATTTCGTAGGCTAACATCTAAGATGGTCGTATACGGTTTTTTAGCTAAGCTGCTTTATTTGCTCATAATCGTTGATTCCTTTAAATCAGACATTAAAAGTTTAATGGTGGGCATGTTTTGGGAGATGCGGTATCCCTGGGGCAGAACATCTGATTCCGATACAGATGGTATGTGGTTCGAACCCCACTCTGGCGACTTCCTCCCCTACTGGTTGGGTCCGTGTCAGTATAATACGACCGGCTGAGACAGGAGTCATGATATCCCTGCACTGTTTCTGTGTGGCAGCACTTAAAACTAAAATTGTCAGACGTCAGTCTTGGGGTCTGTTAACAGTATAGCCTATATAGTGCTGGCGTTGAACGCCCAGCAGCAACAAATAACTTGTGCATTTTTAAATACTCTACTCTATTTTACAATAGTTAATATACAAATTGTTGTGAACAATAATTGATTATGTTGTTTTACAATCAAGTATCCCATAAAGGTTCTTATGAACTTCTATTGAAACAGTTTACACATTTCTGTCAAACAATAATGTTTATAATGTAACATTCCAACTCAAACCAAAACTGAAGAGAATAAACAAGATAACATCTGTTTAAAAAAAATTACGATTCATTTATTTTGGCGATCTTTTGTAGTCAATTCATAAGTATATAGTACTAATAATTACAATTGTACCTCTTTCAGGGCATGAATGTCCAACAACTATCAGATTAAACACAAAAAACGACCCAACAAATTAATGTTTTGTGTCAGCAGGTCTATGCCTTTTGATTTTAAAACAACTTTTAAGTTTAAACAATGAAAAAAATACATTCAGTTATGTATAAATACTTTTAAAAATCTTGCTCTTATGAAGAATTAAAAACGGTGATTTTTTGTTAATAAATCTGTTGTTGTTTTTTTTAATTTATGACTTTAACTGTTAAATAAAGTTACGGAAGTGTGTACGTGGGTATGTAAGTTTGTATAATGTAGATGTGTGTATATGTGTATACTGTGTGTAAGCTTGATCTCTATGCAAGCTATTAAACCTTGTCAAGATCTGGATGAGGTCTAACATTGAATTTACACTAGCAAACCCTAATTCTACATAATTGCATGTGTATATACAAATCGCATTTGATTTCCTGGCGATTTTTTTGAATCTAATCAGTGGTACATTTTCAAATGTCTTTTTTCTTTTTATTATATCTTATAGATAAGTGTAGAATCTAAGATCTCAATTTCTCCAAAAGTGATTAAAAAAGTCTTATTTTATCTTATCTTATCTTAATACATAGTCAAGCAATAAAAATTTTATTGTAATTTAATTACATTTGGCCAGTCGATAAAAATGCTCCAAGCAGAAGGGTTAAGTTGGTTGAGGTGGTTGCTTTATGCCAATTGACAGTCATTCAAATGCTTTGTTATGGACGGGTCCCAAGACTGACGTCTGACAAATAAACCAGTGGCCTTATACTGACACCGACTCAAGCAGTAGGGCACGAAACTGAACAAATAACTTTCTGACCGATTGTGGCTTTTAACCACTGCACCTACCTCCAAATCGATGAGCCAACGCTGCCCTCATATGCAGGGAGAGAGGGAGAAAGAAAGAGAAAGGGAGAGAGAGAGTAAGAGAGACAGACAGACATACAGACAGACAGACAAACAGACAGACTGAGACAAAGCCACAGAGAGAGAGATAAAAAAGAAAAGAATAAAAAAGAAGTTTGAGGATTTCTTTTTTAGCCGATCAGAGAGGCAGAGATAGACTTAGGCAGAGACAAACGAAGGAAAGAGAGAGAGAGAGAAAGAAAGAGAGAGATAGAGCGAGAGAGAGATATAGACAGACAGACAGATAAACACTTGAACAGACAGATTGAGATACGGTAAAAGAAATTAGAAGCTTCAGTCCCAGCCAGTATTAACCAGTAGACAAACAGGCGACATGACCATGAATCGAACCCGTGACTATTAGATAAAAGGCACTCGATCAGCCGCCTGACCTGTCTCGCACTCAAACACGTGAATAAAAATGCAACAGGATCTAGCCCTATATATCCGTTGTGTGTATCTCACGATATATATATATATATTTTTTCTCTTTTCTTATCATTCTCGTTAAACAGGAAATTTGCTTCCGTGATTTGCAAACGCTGATGAACTTTGCACTCATAACGGGGGTAGTGATTACACGGATCTAGGTTTATTGTTGAATTGGAGTTTGAATCGTTTTGATGTGTCCATTTTTGCCGCTACTACATTTTTGTGTATAGTACATGTAACAACAATATGGACTGCAATCTTTGAAATTAAAAAACAACAAAACAAAAAAATACAAAACGAGTGGGCATATGGGCTCTATACAAATTGTTATAGAGTTTCTTCCTCTATTATTGTACATACTCCCTTCTCTCACAATTTGCCATACTTACTATATAAAGTGTTTTTTTTTGTTCAAAATTTGCCTTAACCGCAAACACTAGAAGTATTTTGTTCGTTTTAAGAAAAAGATAGTATGAACATCTTTCTTCTAGTCTTTCTTTTCTTAGGTCTAAATAAAGATTTTTATTTATTTACTTTCATGAATAAAAACACACATCGCCATACACAGCGTTTGTGTTCATAATTCAATCAAACATAGTGCGCACTTCTTAAAATTCATGAGCTGAAAGTTAAAGGAAATCCCTATGATGTTGACAACGATAGTTTTTAATAAAAATAAATAACAAAAGAACATGGGGAACTTAAACTATTGACAATATTTTTTACCTTAAAAACGACGTTTTGTGGTTGGCTGAGCTTAATTTTTTTTTTAATTCAACCAATCAATCTATTTCAACACATCCGAAAATTCTTTCTATTCAATCAGCAAATAAAAAAAATAGCCATGAAAATTATCTTTACAATACTGATATAGGGTGTAGAAATACAATCTTAAAATAAATGGTAACTTTAGAGGGATGATTATAACTCCCAGTGGAGTCTTCAATCCAACAGTTGGAAAGGGATCTATAGAGAAAGGGGATGAAAAGAGGGATGGAGAGGGGGGAAAGAGAGGGATGGAGGGTAAATAGGAACATGTACAGTAAAAGGTAGAGAGAGAGAGAAAAAAAAAGAGAGAGAGAGAGAGAGAGAGAGAGAGAGAGAGAGAGAGAGAGAGAGAGAGAGAGAGAGAGAGAGAGAGAGAGAGAGAAGACAAAATAAAAGGATATAGGGTATAGGGTAAGACTCACAAAAACAAAAATAGATATAAAGAAATAGAGAGAGAGATAGAGATAGGTATAGGGTAAGACTCACAAAAACAAAAATAGATAGAGAGAGTAAGAGAGAGAGAGAGAGAAGGAGAGAGAGAGAGAGAGAGAGAGAGAGAGAGAGAGAGAGAGAGAGACTTCAACAGAGACAGATAAAAGATATTTAAATGCACACAGTTACAAACGGGGACGAAAACAGAGAGAAAAATGTAACCCACTGCATGTTAGTACATCTACTTAGATGAACCAACAAGAGACTATAATTATTTACGATTCAGGTCAGCACTTCCTTCCTATCTGTCCCCCACCTGATGACACCTTGCTAAAAGATAACTATTTAAATACCGTCATAAGGGTGCCTCTTTTCAAAGCTTAGATCTAGATACTCCTCGTAAGAGCACAGGGTGTGAATTAAAAGAATACCCTTTCATCATGAGAACACCTGGGGGTTTTATTCTAGGAGTTTTAACCATATTTTACATCACAGGTGAGTACGTTATTATTTTAAAGTGATGAAAAAACAACTCAAATTTTTTCTCTTTTGAGTCTTAACATAATTGTTGTGCATTGCAATGGAGTGACTTTTATTTAGAATTGTGCAGAGTAAAATGTTGTTGATACAGAAATTAATGGATGTGGTTTATGTTTATTTTTATAGTTCAACACTTCACCATAAACATTAAAAATAAAAAATGAAACAGAACAAACACAAAAAGGCCAGATGCATCGCCATTATTTAGGAGGGCACCAACACATGTATAACAATGATTCCTTTCTAAATTGAGAGCTAGATTTCATGCATCGATTACTATCTAGATCTAGATAAATCATTTCTAAAATTACACAACAGCACACACGAAATGGAGAAAAGCGGAATTGCGAGAAAAAAAAGAAGAAAAGAATAAAAATACTAAAGTTTGACGCTAAGCAACAACACACCTACATACATCGCGGTTAACTTCTAACGCAGAGTAAGGCGATGGGCGCAGTGGTCCTGGGGTAGAACATCGGCTTCCGACGCAAAAGGTTCGGGTTCGAGCCCTGGCGATTTCGCTCCCTACTGGTTGGGTCGGTGTCAGTTTAATGTGACTGGCTGAGGAAGGAGTCATGATATCCCCGCCCTGTCTCGTGTGTGGCAGCACATAAAATTGTCATACATCAGTCCTGGAACCCGTCCACAATATAGCCTATATAATTCTGACGTTGGACGTAAATCAACTCAACAACGCAGAATAAGGACAATGAAAAGATAAAGATAACGTAATCATTGTTAACAGCTGCTATCATACACCTATATACCCCTATATGTCAGGACTATAATAGTATCACGGTTGATAAACATCCAATCTCTTGGGTGCTTTTTGCTTTAGTGTACCGTTCTAATACCTATTCAGAACCAAAAAATACGGTAATGATAACAAAGTATTCTGGTCTTAAATCCCATGGGCATGCAGTGTCCCAAACAATATTTATTATAGATATGCATTCGGTAGTGTTTTATTCTAATATCTGTGTAGGAATAATTAATAACAGTGGTAATCACAAGGAATATTGGCCTTAAGATCTGGTGCGAATGGTCCTGGTGGAATTTAACTACTAGAAATAATTAAGATTATGACCTGATCAAGTTATATTGTACACTTCAACCTTAACACAATGGATGTGGAAGTGTTGGCTAACCAATTACCCAATTATTGAAAACTAAACAAGAATCGTGCTTGCTTATTTTCTTCAACCTCTTAGACCTTGCCAGCATTAATGGAGAATCAATTATAATTCACATTAATTTAGGCTTTCAAACTGCCAAATTTCGAGCATTGCAACAATTCTTTAAACAGATAAAAAAAAATAGATATACCAATTATAATACCGTATAGAAGAGTTAAAAACACAGGCACACAATATGAAAAGAATACAACATGACACTAACGATTCAAACATAGTAATTTTATTACTAAGCTCTATATGGTCAACATAATTCATTATAATTATCGTCTCGTTGCCACAAAATGAGACGTTTTTAATTATTATCCGTTATTGGACTGAAATCTATCGCTTCACTGTATTGTTTATATATATTTTAAGGAGAAAATTATATATAAAGAAAATAAAAAAAAATCTCTTTTTAACATCAAGTGATTCTACTCTTAGATTTTTTGCTTATTAATTTTAAATAGTGAGGTGTATTTTTTTCAACTATTTCAAAATAGCGCAAATCTAATAGAAAATCACCGGACGGTTATAAAAGAATCTTTTTTTCCCCTTAATATAGCGTAAAATCAGTTTCTACAATATAGGATAAGATAAACATAAGATAGGATAGAACTTTATTGGTCCACAATAAATTATTGTCACTGGTTCAGCAATATTAGAACGTTTTTAGTGATAAACAAAAAGTATATTATGAAATAACAATTGTGTTATTTATTCCTCAGCCCAGAATGCTGTTTCCCTACCATCAGGTACGTTTTTTGAGCACATTGAATATGATGGAAACTTACACCCATGTTCGGTCATATAGATAATTATATAGATAAATGGATAGAAAGATAGATGGGTACAAAGAAAGAAATAAAGAGAGAGAGAGAGTGCGTGTGTGTGTGTTTGGGACAGAGAGGGAGTGAGATAAAGAAGAGATAAAAGAAAAATAGAGAGAGAGAGAGCGAGAGAGAGAGAGAGAGAGAGAGAGAGAGAGAGAGAGAGAGAGAGAGAGCGAGAGAGATAGTGATCATAATAATGCAAATTAGAAAAATCGCCACTCACTGAAAATTCATATTTTTAATTCTGTTCTAATTCCTTTTTCCTCTTATGCCTTTGGAGAACAAGTGATATCTCATCTTTAATCATTAATGAAGTTATAACAAACGATCGAAGGGGCCGTAAGTAAAACATCATGGTAGCTTACGACATGTCGTAAATCTTTTTATTCGCATATTATTAAGACAAGTTGTTATCTACCTTTACGTTGTACTTGCAGTCCTCGATCTATTTTTTTTTCTTCATAACTTGAATGTACACAGATTTGAGGAAAAAAAACCCAGGTCTATTCAATAATAATGATTAATTTCTCTTGCTCCACTGTACACAGATTTGAGGAAAAAAACCCAGGTCTATTCAATAATAATGATTAATTTCTCGTGCTCCACTGTGGTTACAGCAACATTCTGCAGGGTTTGCGACACACATGATTCGGATGCACGGGACGACTGTTCCCAAACCACTGGAATTCAGAGCAAAATATGTACAGGGGCTTGTATTACTCGCTTCACGATGACATCGTCAGGCTTGAGGACTCAAAAAGAGTAAGATTACTAAGATTATTAAAAAAAATTATTACTGAGTTGAGTTGAGTTGGTTTTAACGTCCAACATCAGCACTATATAGGCTATATTGTGGACGGACCCCAAGACTGACGTCTGACAATTTTATGTGCTGCCACACACGAGACAGGGCGGGGATACCATGACTCCTGTCTCAGCCGGTCACATTAAACTGACACCGACCCAACCAGTAAGGAGCGAAATCGCCAGGGCTCGAACCACGGACCTCTTGCGTCGGAAGCCGATGCTCTACCACAGGGCCCCACCGAGTAACTTGCAAGACAAGTGTACGTGCTACCACACAGAGACTTTGCGGAGAGACATGGACTCCTGTCTCATCCAGTTAAATAACAATAGTGGGACCCCAGATAAGGATTAAACCTTGGACTTTCAAACTTCATTTAGTCAGTGCATAGCTCTAACCGCTGCGCTCTGTTATGATATTTTATCCAATAAACATTATGATCATATAGATTGCATAATAATACATATTTCCCGTATCGGCACACCAACGTGTGACCTTTTTGTAATGGTTATACAATTGCTTTATTTTATTTAGTTCATTTTAGTCTATTAGATTGAGCCGTAGTTCCGCTTTAATAGAAGTATGCACTTTATGGATTTGTTCATTTTTGTGTGTGTGTAAAAGACAAACATTGATAAGAAAGCCGCATTCACCTATATTAATAGCTAGCTTTATCTCTGTGTAATTTTTCTTATCAGCGATCCAAAATTGCGTGCGTTCAAACACGAGAAGGTGTGGGAAAATCCGGATACTTTTGTCTCAGTGGGTCATATTATACTGACACCGACCTAACCAGTAGAGGGCAAAATCAGTAGCTCTGGGGCAGAACATAGGCTTCCTACGTAAAGAGTCCGTGGTTCGAAGCCCGATCTGCATCTGGCGATTCCGCCTCATTATAGTTGAGTCGGTGTTTTAGTATAATGCAACCGGCTGGGACAGGAGTCATGGTATCCCAAAACTTTCTATGTGTGGCAGCACGTGAAAGTGTCTAAAAAAATCTTTGGGCCTGTTCAGAATAATTATAGTCTATATAGTGCTGACGTTGTACGCTAAACAACAAGAAAACAACCAGCAAACAGATCTTTCTTGTTTGCGTGCATAATGTATAAATGTGAATAAAAGATACCAAGATACCCTCATTATGTGGATTATTTAATATATCTTGACATAGATAATTATCTTATATTTCCCATGCCTTCAGACTTTTAGGCGCTTTATACTGAAGTGAGGGTTGGTTCCGACCAAACCAAATAAATGTTATGGGGTAGCGATAAGAAGAACATCTCAAATATCTTGCTCTTCAGTACAGCTCTCTATCAGCTCAGCTTTATTGGGGCGCAAACATTTTTATCCAGAATAAAATCATAATGATTTTTTATTGGGAGGGGGGGGAAGGATGGTAATGAAATTCGCAAAGAGTTAATTCGCTTGTCGCAGGACATCAGATACGTTCAACAAACGAAAACGCAATATCGTTGAGTTACAAAACTCTTGGTAATACATACCACAATCAATCCCTATCATCATTTCAGAGATAAAATTGATGCTGACAAGGAAACATTACTTTCTCTGGGTCTCATATGAGATCAGTAAGGAACCAATACGTCATTAAACTTACTTGCGTGAAAAAGACAAACTTTGCTTTTTAACACAATGCTCCGTCGCTCCTGTCGTTTTCAGATGCACAGACGACGCCACCTGTGTTTCTGAGTGGTGGTTGTCCTCCAGTATACGGCCGGAATGCCAGAGAGACAACCTGGACAGACTCCATGTCGGGGAGAAATGCTCTGTCTGCTGCCACGCGTCCAGGAACGGGAATATCCGCTGTAGTGATGACGTGTATCCCCCAGCTTCTACCCTGGTTCTGTTCCCTGAAATCCCAAGACCGACGTTGTATACACCTTCTTATGGTAACCTTTGATGGTGTATGGACAAATAATTGTCTAGACTAGCATAGGGAAATTTATTTATCCTTTGGTTCAAACTAAAAAAAATGGTAAATTTTTTCTTTGCATGGTACATGTTTCATCTGGAAAAACTACAACTGAAAATGCATGAATAACAAAGAAAAATATTAGAAGATGTGTACATTTAGACAATCCCTCTTTGCATGTCACATGTTTTATCTAGAAAAACTACAACTGAAAATGCAATGAATAACTAAGCAAAAATATTTGAAGATGTACATTGCACTCACCAAAACTTTTTTTTCAACTTTTTTCTTCAATTATAAATTATTATCAAAAGCCAGAAGATAAGTCATACTCATAGCATTCTTTTTGTAAATAAAAATACTAATTATTGTAAAAAGGATTAACCATGTGCTGTTGTTTTTTTAATGTGTATAGGTGAAAAGCTTTACCAAAGTAGAGAAAAGATTGCTACAAGTAACACATCCACATCACAGGATAATGTGGTTGAAAAAGAAACAACAGATACCCCAGGTGGAGTACAAATTATAGATGTAAAGTCAGACAACGACACCAATACAGGTATAGTTTACCCAAAATACTCTGGTTGAAAAATGGACTCTACATCCTATTCAAAATATTAAGTGATGATCTTTCTTTTGAAATGTAACAAAATATTAAGTGATGATCTTTCTTTTTAATTGTAATAAAATAGGATCCGTTATTCCGATAACACGATAAGTATGAAACAAACCTAAAGGCAACGAGTTTACCTTTAAAAATGTACACATCTTCCCCTCTAAAAATCAAAATACTCTTGCTTTTCTACACCCTTTTGGTATTTCTTTTTTTTTGTATTGCTAGGTATTTAACTGTGGCATTTTTACTATGGTGTAGTAAAACTTTTCATTTTTCAATGTCCATTAATTAAAAATGATACCCTCGGTAATATTATTTGTATAATACTATTGATCTCAAAGGTCAAGGGTACAATAACATGCTTAAAATCGCACACTAGATAAGTTTATTAGATTTGTGCACAGGGATTGTGCCTCTCAGTTTCTCCAAAATACTTCTCTTTATCTATTTCCCTCTATCTCCTTTCTCTAATCTATCTATCTATCTCTATCTATCTATCTATCTATCTATCTATCTATCTATCTATCTATCTATCTATCTATCTATCTATCTATCTATCTATCTATCTATCTATCTATCTATCTATCTATCTATCTTTTTTTCCTTTCTTTTTGTTTCTTCTGTTTCTTTTTTCAATATAAAAACAGTGTTTTCTGATGTTTATCCATCCCAGAGTTCCGTGAGCCAATGGTGTGCGCCGCCTGTGACATAGACCAGGACCATCCATCTTGTGGTGCATCAACAGAATGTCACGGCGCCAGGCCGCTCTGTATGACCTCATTCTATTCTGATGGGATGAACAACCTGACACAGGTCAAGAGGTAGGTTCATACTCGTTAATTTCAAATGTTAAATCATATTTTATATGTTTATTTCTTTTATTTATCAATAGTTTTACCTCGATCATTTAGACTCCCTTCTGGTTTTTATTGGATACAAATAAAAACGGGTATACTGGTCAATCCTTTATATGTTATATAATTGCATTTTCTTTTCGCTTCTTTAAATATTTCCATCGTTAGTTTATCCGTGTTTACAATATCACAATTTGACACATTATTTCATCGTCTATAAAAGCGTAAAAGTTTCCGATGATGAAGGTATCAAAACATTATCGCCGTAGAGGAATGCCTCTTAGTGAGTCATCCTTTATTTTGTTTTCATCTTATCTTTCTAATCTTCATGCATTTTTTTTTTTATTAAAGCTGATACAGATGACTTTTTTTAGAGTCCTTAGATCCTGTGCATATTAACCTCTTAACAAATACTAGGTACTAGTAACCATTGAGCCAGATGAATTTGTCTCTATAGTTGTGATAAAAGGAATCAAAACTGATTCTGTGCTTAACAGCCAATTTAATTCCTTTTTTACTTTTCCCACCAGATGCGCGGCCGTGTCCGAGTGCTGGTCCCTGTGGTACAACGAGACCCGACTCCGCCCTGACTGTATGGGCGACGCCAACAACGACCCGTACTCGTGGCCGGGCACCAAGAGCGGGGAGTGTCACTACTGTTGTCACACACCCGAGGGCGAGTCGAGCGACTGGTGTAACAAGGCCATGTGGCCCACCAAGCCCAGGAACCTATTGGACATGCCGGAGTACGAAGGTACGGAAATCACATATCTTTCTACAATGTCCAGAAAATGTATCTTTATTTCTTATTTTTTTCTATTTTTTTAAAGGTGCATTTACAATTACTTATGCTTGTTAATTAGATGAAAATCATGTAGCCTTTTCAGTAACCATAATTAATACAACTGTGTTCTCTTTATTTTGAAGTCCCTAATACGATGCATTGTTATGTAGTTTTGTTTATAAATATTTAAACATTAAATAATCATAAACTATTTGTTGTTTCGTTTTAAAAGTAAGTTTTCTTTATATATTTTATGTGTTCTTTATCGCCTTTGCAGCCAATATGCCATTCCGGGAAGTAGATTCAAAGGAAAATCACACAATTCAAGAAACAACGATAGACCTGGTACCAACACAACAAGTCACAGGAGTAACGTCAAACATCCCGAACAGTTTTGTGAACTTAGAAATCATACAAAGTAAGTTGCATAATAGCATTACTTACTACACATGATCGTTTTACTTTTCCTTATACATGTAGTTTGGTACAAGCATAATTATCACAAAGGTACGATAAATAGAACCACATTGCCAAGATTATCAAACAGCTAAAAAGGTGATCCAGCGTTGGGATGAAAATCAAAAGCAAGTCCATTTATGATTGGATTGGCTATAGGTAGTATTTAATAGAACCTGGAGTGACACATTCTCTTGGTTCTAGATTGGTAATTTACATCTAGCATCTTTTATAAACACATTTTACCTTACATGTACAAATGATGTGAGATTTGGTTAACACATAAAGTTCTTCCTGTTGCTTTTCACACCAGATGCGCGGCCGTGTCCGAGTGCTGGTCCCTGTGGTACAACGAGACCCGACTCCGCCCTGACTGTATGGGCGACGCCAACAACGACCCGTACTCGTGGCCGGGCACCAAGAGCGGGGAGTGTCACTACTGTTGTCACACACCCGAGGGCGAGTCGAGGGACTGGTGTAACAAGGCCATGTGGCCCACCAAGCCCAGGAACCTGATAGACATGGAGCAATATCAAGGTGAGTACTGCTTGGATTTGTGTTAGTACGAACAAGGTTTGCAGCATTTTTAGATATTTGGCGCATTTAAAAAATTTGACAGCAAACCAGGTATGGACAATACAAATCCAATAAGCATGATTGACATTTCATGGAGATGTATGCAAGTCTGGACACAATCGACCACAGAACGGTTCAATGCCCTATAATAACACTAAAAAGAGGACCGGAAGCCTACAATTTGTGATTAACTGGTTTTATGTGAAGGTATACCCATAAGGTACAACTGCTTAAAACAAATTCATTCCTCACAACTCGATTCTGTCTTGGTGTTTATTTTAATAATTATTTGCTTACGGTTGAACAAATAGTTTTTGTTATGTCGTATAGTTTCTCTAACTTTTTTACTTTTACTATTAATTAAATGTATTCATTTTGTTTAAAAATTATTTCAGAAAAATTGCAACAGATAAAAGAAATACTGACAACAGATCAAGCTGTTATAGAAAATGTAACAGATGCACAGACAACAGAGGAGGTGTTAATGGAAAATGTCACAGTGAGAGAAACAACATATCAAGTAGTATCAGAAAATGTCACAAAGGCACAAACAACTGTAGTGACAGAAAATGTTTCAGAGATACAAATAACAGAGCAGGTAGTGACAGAAAACGTAACAAACGCATACACAGTAGATCAATTAGTGACAGAAAAAGTGACAGAGGCACAAACAACAGAGCAGGAAGGGACAGACAATGTAAAAACGACCTACCCAACATATACAATAGTGACAGCGAATGTGACAGAGACACCAGAAAAGACAGTACTGCCTGAGTACCAAGTCCCGATGGTTTGCGGCGACTGTGAGAGCATTGACCAGTCATAGCGTTTCATTAGATTTGTTTTAAGCCACAGTTTATGTATGTGACTCTCTATATTTATCTTACACCTCACATAGTTAAATAATGAGAAAACTTCTAAAAGTAAAAGTGACTCTTCCATCAATCGTGTTTGGAAAATTTGGTCATTTTAGTTGTGTAATGTCCCATCTTATTTTGAAAATGTATCCTTAATGTCTACTTCTTTAGAACGAGTACAGGAAGTTACACAATTGAGTTGATTAAATTATGTGCAGTGCAATACAGAAAAGAAAAACTGCCAAGTCCATTACTATGATAAATAAAGTACTGTTGGCAATTACTAGCAAAAGTTTTTCATGTATTTCAAATTTTTTATGCAATCCAGCTTTCAAATGAAAAATATGGGTATTAAGATTGAGTTTTAATTTCACTTTATTTTTATTATTATTTTACTACACCAGATGCGCGGCCGTGTCCGAGTGCTGGTCCCTGTGGTACAACGAGACCCGACTCCGCCCTGACTGTATGGGCGACGCCAACAACGACCCGTACTCGTGGCCGGGCACCAAGAGCGGGGAGTGTCACTACTGTTGTCACACACCCGAGGGCGAGTCGAGCGACTGGTGTAACAAGGCCATGTGGCCCACCAAGCCCAGGAACCTGGTGGACATGGAGGAATATCAAAGTGGGTACTGCTTGGAGATTTGTTAATACAAAAAGAGCTTTTCAGCATTTTTAAATATGTGATGCATTTCACAAATAGGACTGCGAACCGGATATGGACAATAACAATCCAAAAGAATGATTCGCGCACAGTTCATGTATGGAAACCTGAGACAATCGATCATCATAATCGTTCAATACTCTATATCAGAACTTGATAAAGGATCGGCAGTCTCAAATCTATGATTAACTGGCATACTGTGAAAGTATAGCCATAAGATATAACTGCTTAAAACAAATTGATTCTTCATAATTCGACGCTGTTCTGGTGCTGATCTGTATAATTATTTGCTTACGGTTAAACATACGATTTTGTTGTGTCGTATAATTTCTCTAAATTTATGTTACTTCTACTATTAATTGTGTTTAACTCTTTTGTTTGAAAACTGTTTCAGAAAAATTGCAGCAGATAGAAGAGAAACTAACATCAGATCAGGTTGCCAGAGAAAATATAACAGATGCACAAACAACGGAACAAATGGTGATCGAAAACGTAACAAAGGCACACCCAACAGTACAAGTAGTTACAGAAAATGTTACAAAGGCAGTAACAACGGAGGAAGTGGTGAGAGAAAAAGTGACAAATGCACAAACAACAGAGAAGGTAGGGACAGAAAATATCACAATGGCAAAAACAACGGAGGAAGTTGTGACAGAATATGTGAAACAGGCACAAATAACAAAGCAGGCACTAACGGAAAATGCAACAACGACATACCCAACAGAAAAGCCAGAACTACCTGAGTACCATGTCCCGATGGTTTGCGGCGACTGTGAGAACATTGACCAGGGAAACCATTCTTCTTGCGGACAGTCCACTCTTTGCTTCGGTTCCAGGCCGCTCTGTATGACCTCGTTCTATTCCGATGGGCAAATGAACCTGAGACAGGTCAAAAGGTAGGCTAAGTGTTCGAGAGATTTAAACTTTATTAACTAAAAGGTTAAACACATGATGCATTTATCTTAGTAAAAAATAGTATACATGTACTCAATTAAAAAACTTAATGGATGCGAATACAGTTAAAGTGTGTTACGATGTAACTTAAACCAGTCGATAGAGCTTTCGTTGTCCAACTTGGACATTTTAAGATTGAATTTTTGAGAGCATGATATATAGGAGAGGTTATAATGATTTAAGGTGTAACACTGCGCGTCTTAACCTCATATTTAAATTATGCTCAATGTCCCATGCTAGCTTTGATGCTATCCCTTTATAGACGTATGATTTTGTTAGTTAGTTGGAGTGTCCTGGTAAGATTTGAGGGTATGCTTTTAAAGGAACTTAACATAACTGTGAGCGAAACAGCACAGCTTATTTTTAGACAATTCCTCTGCAAAGACCTTCCAAACTGCTAGGATTAAAACACATTGCCCTTAGATGCTGTGCCTATTATTCTCTTATTCAAATCTAGGTTCTATTAACCCTTGAGTCAGATGAATTTGTCTCTATAGTTGTGATAAATTAATTAAAACTGATTCTAAGATTATCATCCAGTATAATTTCTTTTGCTTTTCCCACCAGATGCGCGGCCGTGTCCGAGTGCTGGTCCCTGTGGTACAACGAGACCCGACTCCGCCCTGACTGTATGGGCGACGCCAACAACGACCCGTACTCGTGGCCGGGCACCAAGAGCGGGGAGTGTCACTACTGTTGTCACACACCCGAGGGCGAGTCGAGCGACTGGTGTAACAAGGCCATGTGGCCCACCAAGCCCAGGAACCTATTGGACATGCCGGAGTACGAAGGTACGGAAATCACATATCTTTCTACAATGTCCAGAAAATGTATCTTTATTTCTTATTTTTTTCTATTTTTTTAAAGGTGCATTTACAATTACTTATGCTTGTTAATTAGATGAAAATCATGTAGCCTTTTCAGTAACCATAATTAATACAACTGTGTTCTCTTTATTTTGAAGTCCCTAATACGATGCATTGTTATGTAGTTTTGTTTATAAATATTTAAACATTAAATAATCATAAACTATTTGTTGTTTCGTTTTAAAAGTAAGTTTTCTTTATATATTTTATGTGTTCTTTATCGCCTTTGCAGCCAATATGCCATTCCGGGAAGTAGATTCAAAGGAAAATCACACAATTCAAGAAACAACGATAGACCTGGTACCAACACAACAAGTCACAGGAGTAACGTCAAACATTCCGAGCAATTTTGTTAAATTCGAAATCATAGAAAGTGAGTTGTAGAATAGCATTACACAAGATTTTTTACTTTTTTTTCTTATACTTGTTGTCTAGTACGAGCATAATGATTATCACAAAGACACGTTCACGAGAACCACACTGACAAGATTATGAAGGAGCTAAAAAGGTGATCCAACGTTGGGATGAAAATCAAAAGCAAGTCCATTTATGACTGGATTGGCTATAGGTAGTATTTAATTGAACCTGGAGTGAGTAGTATAGTTTTTTAATACTATTGTTCCAAAATGAGAAAACACAAAAAACTATCCAAAGCAGACCTTAACAATTTTGTAAGAGCTCAGCCTTTAAATGTTAAGTATATGCAGTTTTCTCGTTATCTCAAAAATATATTGATCTCGAACGAGAATTGGGACTTAAGAAAATTAAAACATAAAGTATAATTATACAAAAAAAACAAACACCAAATGCGTCGTAAAGCTTCGAAACATTTTGGGCGAGTAATTTTAAATATGAAATGTATTGTTTAAAAAAAAGCAACCCTGTAACCGCAGTGGAAAATACTTTGGTCAATAGGTAATAATTATTGGTTTAAGGTATCAAAGAAGTGTTTGCTGATTTTTTTTCTCACATTCTTTTAAACTTTCTTTCTCTTTTTTTTCTTTTTTCTTCTTTTAAAGTTACACTTCTTTTTAACGTAGAAATTTTTCTTTTTTTCTTTTCTTTCCTTTCTTTTTGTTTCTTCTGTTTCTTTTTTCAATATAAAAACGATGTTTTCTGATGTTTCTCAACCCCAGAGTTCCGTGAGCCAATGGTGTGCGCCGCCTGTGACATAGACCAGGACCATCCATCTTGTGGTGCCTCAACAGAATGTCACGGCGCCAGGCCGCTCTGTATGACCTCATTCTATTCTGATGGGAGGAACAACCTGACACAGGTCAAGAGGTAGGTTGGCTTCATGATTGGTAGACATAATATTACTATCGTTGATAAACATTGTTCCTGTTTTAGTAATTATTTTCAAAGAAATAAGATTGCGTGTGACGTACAACATCAAAATACGTTTATAAACAAAACATTATTCTCCATTTTGAAATCAAGTTGTTTTTCTTTTGTTGTTGTTTGGAAAGTGGTAACTTTTTCGTCATAGCGTTTCATTAGATTTGTTTTAAGCCACAGTTTATTATACCCGTCGCTCCAAGATTAAAGTGCGAAGTTTGTAAAGCATCCAGTGATCAAACGTCATCGTGTCAGTCCGGGCGGATAGAAACGTGTCCTGTTGGTTTCGACTACTGTATCAACACAGTGAGCTTCGATACCTCTGCAAATAGTATCACTAAGAAGTGAGTAAAAATCTTCTCAGTAGCTTTTACATCACATAAATTTTATAATGACCTGTCTTGTTTCTAAATACGAATGATTTGTAGTATCTGAGAAATAAGAACATTATAAAATGTCACTTAAATAGGGCCCAGAGCGTGTCAACGTAAAAAAAATTAAATATTTCTTTTTAACATGACAATTGGTCCATCTATATTATTGAACATTACAGATGTATCACTAAGAAGTAAGTAAACATCTGTTTACCATTTTTTGTGTGTAAAGAAACCACAAGTGTATTTTTTTTACTTTGATCACTTGGTTTCTAACGGTTATCGTGCAGTTTTACTATTATTTATTTTTTTGTAAAGCCTAAAATACGTTTTCATCCTTTTCGCAAGTGGGAAAGTGTAAATGGCCATTTGGCAATGTCAATACTATCTAATGTTTGTAATCAGCCTTCTACTTAATCTGTGTATAAAAATGACTTGCTTTTAAGGGATTGCATTAATAATTTTAGAAGTCAGAGTCTAAGCTGGACGTTTGGCAACAACCAAACAAAGAACGAAACAAACAAACAGGGAAATACGTTTTCTGTATTTCTTATTCAGTCTTCCCAAATAATACTGCGACTTCTAACTGACCATATACGTTATGGCACCAAAATTGAAACAAACGATACGATTTTCCAGGAATCTTAGGCACTCTTTCGTAGAATTCAACGATTTATCTTACGGTTATTTCCCTAGATGCGCCAGCTACCAGATTTGCCTTAGCAGCAATGCTAACCCTGGGGAGTGTTCAGGAGACATGACGGATCCAACCTCGTTTGCTTCAGGAACGCAATGCAAGTGAGTAGGGACTAACGTTAGATATGACTGTAAGTTCTTCAATGGGGTTTTGTCTTATTCTATTCTACTCTCTCTGTCTCTGTCTTTATCTGTGTTTTTGTCTGTGTGTCTGTCTGTCTCCTTCTCTCTCCATCTCTTTGTCTGACTTTGTCTATGCCCGTCTCTCTTTCTCTTTATCTCCAATTCTCCCCAACTTCCTTTAACACTGCTTTTTATCAAGCAAAAAACTTTATCCATCGAGTGCTCCCTATTTTCCTTCCCACTCTTGTCCTTGTCTATAATTATGTCTGATAATTTTTCACTTTTTTCCTGTCTTGCCTCCGTGCCTTTCTCTGTATCTGTCTATCTTTGCCAGCCTTCCTTCCTGCCTGTCTGTCTGTCTGTCTGCCTGCACCTCTTCCTATCTCTCTCTCTCTCTCTCTCTCTCTCTCTCTCTTTCTCTCTCCCTCATCTTCTCTTCCTGCCCCCCCCCCCTTTTCATTGCAGCTCCCTTTTCTCTTTCTTTGCAATTATTTGCCAGTTTTCTGTAACTTTACCACTCTCCCCAGTTTTTGCTGTAACGACACATCACCAACTGGGATCCCTTGCAATGCAAATCTTCAACCAGACAAAACGATTAGCTTTCTACCACAGCCTAAAAGCATACCGCGTAAGTATAACAATTACAATAGTATTAAAGCTCATTAATTAGAGAGATGGACTGTAGAGCAAAAAGTCCAAGGTTCGATTCTTCAAGATGGTGCTTTTTGGGTTAATATACAGCTGTATTTTTTTTTTAAATCTTTCTGAAACCTAAAGAAGGAAAAAAAAGTTACTCATACTTTTCATTATCTTGTGGCTAGCTCGTTGACAAACATACGAGGTACTATTCAGAAATTTAGTTGAAACTTAACATTACTCTGTTTTAAGAAATTGTAACCATAAATACATCTTTAAAAAAAAGGAAAAAAAAGTTTTTACACACAACAATGAAGTTGTATGTCCTTCAACCTCTAGCTCCAGTCTCAAGCCATAGCTGTCTGCAGTGTGGAGACCCCGCATCGGGAAAACCCTGTGGACCTGGGGACCTTCTTCTGGGAATGCCACAGGCCTGTCCGGCAGGTCTTAACTACTGCATGAACGACATCTTTGAGAAAGCCGGAGGTGGCAAGACAATCTACAAGAGGTTTGTACTGGAATTAAGTATTGCATATTTATTGCGTCGCCTTATTTGTCCAAAGAATTTTACACGGAGATGGGCCATGAAGTAAAGAACTCTCTCTCTCTCTCTCTCTCTCTCTCTCTCTCTCTCTCTCTCTCTCTCTCTCTCTCTCTCTCTCTCTCGCTTTCCTTTTCTCTATATCTTTCTCCAATATATAAGCTTCCGACTTTACCCTCGTTATCTCATCAATTTTAAAGAACATCTCCCCCAAAACACCACTACCACCTCCACCACCTTCCATGTCTCCCAGATGTGTGGACGAGGACGAGTGCAAGAACAAGTGGTTTAAGGAATCCTCGGACAGGTCCGAATGTACCGAGTACAACCCGAGTTCCTCCGTGACGTCCGACCTGACGTGCCACTTCTGCTGCACGTCTGACGGCTGCAACATCCCGACCAAGCCGCTAGAGGAGACGCTATGGACGCCCTTCAACACGGGACGATAGGACTACTTTTTGTTGCGGAGTAGTCGGATACATGTATACGATAGGATTGGTTTCTCCTTGCGCGAGGCGTAATCTGATACCCGCTAGAACTAGAACTATCTCTATGTGCGGAGTAATTAGGTATTGAACAAATCTAATGTTATAGAAGCGGCGTTGCCATATCCGAATTCCTAATTACGGAGAAATCAGATTATCCGAAAAGTTATTTTCTCATTGATTATTGGTAAAAAAAATCTCTATTTTTTAATTTTGGATTTGTATTATCTAGTTGCGAAGTCATTATATAATCTTATTCTGAAACATTTTTTTAGTAACGGAGAAACCATTTATCCGAAAATTCAATTTTGTAGTGGCTAAATAATCAGATATCCGAAACGTTACCTTTTCTATGCGTGGAGCGACAAGTTATCTCTAGAACTATTTCTAAGTTCGAAGTGACGAGAATGATCACTAACTATCTGTAAATAAACTGTTGCATTGATACTAAAATGCTAATGAAATTGTTCTCAAACTTTAATGCAACTGTATACTCGACCAGCACAACTTTGTATATTCAACCTATTTATCTACTATCTCAACATTATAAAAAGTCCCAACTACGCTAATTCCTTCGATATTTTAGCTTCCTCTGATTTTATATGCAAATGTTTGTTCTCGGTAAATTTGTCTGCTAATTTTAGAAAGCATCAATTAAGACCATAAGTATAAGACCTTAGTATGCTCAAGCGAACCGAAAAAAAAATGGAACGAAGATATACTTATTTTTTGGCAAAATTGAATCATGGCTGAGGAGTTTGAGACACAGAGAACGTTCGGAAAGTTTTGTATCAATTTTTGTTGCAATTTGCATTGTATAATTCTTCTTATGTTGTGCAAAGCTATCCACCTTTGAAAAAGTATGTTCGAATAAAACACAATACAAGAACACATTGCATGTTATATGACTTGAACTTTTCTATATGACTTAATAAATCTTGAATACAGATAATACTACATCTGTTGGTCAAACGAACTGAATTGCTTTATTTATTTTTGTGAAAGTAAAATTGTATTGTCTGTCTATCATAATAATTTCGTATAAATATGATATAAGTTGGTACAAAGATGGAGACATATTTGCAACAATATGTCTCCTTTGTTTTATAATGTTCTCATTTCTCAAATACTCCAAAATTAATCAGTGTACTTTAGAAACAAGACAGGTCAGTATATATTCAGAATTTCGGTCACGTAAAGGCTACTGAATGTGCTTTAGAGCTACATTATTAAGGTGAAGAATTGCATTACAAAGTTATTAGGGAGCCGTTTCTTTATAACATTAAAAAAACTGTTAAAACAGAGTTCTTATCTCGCAACAAATCTATAGTAAGCTTGGTGAAATCGGATTCTCTATACAGCTTAAGTCTTTAGTATCCCGTTAAATTACACGTAGTGGTGCGCTTAAAGGCTTTGGAATATTTATTTTTTGGATTTGGTCTTTAAAAATTTGGCTCGATATAATCTCAGAATGACAATTTTTACTACTAGGCTAAACTATAGATTAAAATTTTTAGTTAAAAACTATTATTAAAAACTTTATACTAAAACGTGTATAATTGAACTTTTATGTGTTATTCTTTGAACAAACCTAAGATTGAAAAACTATTTAATAAAAGTATGTATATTTATGATAAAAATAGGCCCATAGTATATTCAATAATCCTTTGCGATTGGTGCAGAACTGTCAGTGTTATCTATGACCATTCATTAAATCATATTATCGTTCCTTTTTCATAATTATGGTTTTCCGATAGCTGAGTTTATTATCTTAAATAGGCAATTTATAAACCTATATCGCGTAAAATACTTTAGTGTCTTTTAAATTACGATATAAGAAATAAAGTAAACGAACAAACCGTATAAATCTTGTCTGAAAAGGACCATCGATTTTGACAACCAATATATTTTTTTTTACCCTAAAAATAAGATTTACTCTTACACAAACCAAGACAGCGATGCATTTGAGTCAGTTGGGTTAAAATGAGTTTATTATAAGACGATAATGTGTTATGTATCATGTTTATTAGAACAACGATGAGACCGATATTTTAAGGCTGTGAGAAATTACAGCTGTGAGTCTGAAAAATGCTATATCAACATCATTAATTTTAAGGATAGGGTAGAAAAGCGAAAACAAATTATGAAAAGTACAGAAAGGAAATATGAATAGATAGACTGATATAGAGCAGTGAGAAGGGGAAAAGACGACATAGTTGGACGGGAGAGTAAGAGAAATGGATCGATAGAATGAAAACGTTTAGGAACAGATAATAAACAGTTTATGAACAGATGATAAACAGTTTATGAACAGATAATAAACAGTTTATGAACAGATGATAAACAGTTTATGAACAGATGATAAACAGTTTATGAACAGATATTAAACAGTTTATGAACAGATAATAAACAGTTTATGAACAGATGATAAACAGTTTATGAACAGATGATAAACAGTTTATGAACAGATAATAAACAGTTTATGCACAGATAATTGTTTATCGTTATCATTCTGGTATCTCCGAACATAAGAATAGTTCTAGCGGGTATCAGATTACGCCGCGCGCAATGAGTAAACAATCGTATGGAAAATCTGACTACTCCGCAACAAAAAGTAGTCCTATCGTCCCGTGTTGAAGGGCGTCCATAGCGTCTCCTCTAGCGGCTTGGTCGGGATGTTGCAGGCGTCAGACGTGCAGCAGAAGTGGCACGTCAGATCAGACGTCACGGAGGAACTCGGGTTGTACTCGGTGCACTCGGGGCTGTCTGAGGATTCTTTGAACCATTTGTTTTTGCACTCTTCCTCGTCCACACATCTGGGAGACATGGAAGGTGGTGGAGGTGGGGGGTGGCACATGTTTTCAACAAGGTTCTTCTGTAATACTGTCATCTTAAAAGTTTAGTTTGAAATAACCATGGAAAATGAAAATACAGTACAAATATGTAACAGATGACGTTAATGTTTTCTTAGATCTGATTCTGATAGAATTTAGAGACCATTAATTTACAAGAAAAAAAGGAAAACAAGTGATATAAATAGATAAAAACTAGGCAAACAGAAACATAAATAATAATGGTTTAGAAAGGAAAAGAGAGAAAAGAGAGAGAGAGAGAACAAGAAAGATAGAGTGAGAAAGAGAGAGATAGAGGGATAGATAGAGAGAAAGAGACATAAAGACAGGCAGAGACAGAGACAGAGAGAGAGTAAGATAGATAGATAGATAGAGAGAGAGAGAAAGAGAGAGAGAAAGAGAGAGAGGGAGAGAGAGAGAAAGAGAAACCGATTATTTATTTCATGATCTGTCCATGTGTACAAAATCTTTGTACAACTAAGGCGACGCAATAAGAATACAATACTTAATTCTAGCACATAGTGCTTTTGGAGATAACACAAACCTCTTGTAGATTGTCTTGCCGTTTCCAGCTTTCTCAAAGATGTCGTTCATGCAGTAGTTTAGACCTGGAGGGCAGGCCTCGCTGGTGCCCAGAAGAAGGTCCCCAGGTCCACAGGGTTTTCCCGATGCGGGGTCTCCACACTGCAAGCAGCTGCGGCTTGAGACTGGGGCTAGAGATGGGGAAAGTGGCGGGGGCAAATACATGGCTGAGTATTTAAACTGGATTTAGAGGTGGGTGGAAAAATACATGGCTGAGCTAAATCGCAAAGGCTCGAATACGGACCCTCTGCGTCGGAATCCGATGTTTTACCCCAGGACCACCGCCCCCAGTGCTACAAACAAATCATTATCTCCTTGAGTGGTAATCAAGGCGTCTAATATTTTTAAATGCATTGGTATACATTTACAAGTCAAGAGTTCGAGTCCCCTAAAACGAAATTATCGTCGATGTTTAATTCTACCCTACTTCTAACTACAACTGAAAAATGCCTAAAAATTCTAGCTCTACGTGCTTTTTTTCATTCCAGTGACCTACCTGGAGTATAGGATCCTTTTTCAGTACCTATGAGATAACGTTATGCAATTTTTCTAATTTCAAATTTAGTCGAAATCTAGTCTAGAAGTAGTGAATCTCTTGAATGCATGACATTGTCATATCCCTCACAAAAGTCTAGGGGGTGTAAGATATTTAGAAAGCAATTTCTACAGCTAGAGCTATTTGCTGTAAAGCTAAAGAAATTCAGTAAGTCTTTTACACGTTGGAAACACAGATCTTGGAAAATAATTATTGTAACAATTTTAACATACTTTTGAATCTGATTGCACAGTTTTCTTCTCTGCGATGAAATTTATAAATGATATGTAACAAACCTGGTGTTATCTTGGGCAGGAAATTGAGGGTCTTATCTGGACGGATATTTGCATTACAAGGAACTCCGCTGGGTGAGGTATCGTTGCAGCAAAAACTGAGAGAAACAATAGTAGAAAACGCACTTTTAAAGTATTTGAAGTTCCGTTAAATAAAATTTATTTAATGTCAATATTAGTATTAAGGATACATTTTAAAAATTCTATGTGAACGCTAACAGAGTAGATTAGAAAATGAGGTTATACTGGCTACAAGAAACAAAGAAAGAATAATAGATAGAGGGAGAGAGGAGGAAAGAGATAGAAGTAAAGAGAAAGATGGAGAGAGGTTGCGGGAGATTGAGAGATTGACAGAGAGACAGAGAGACAAACATACTATACACACAGACAGACACATAGACATAGACACAGATAAAGAGAGGGGAAGAGAAAGAGAGAGAGAGAGAGAGAGAGAGAGAGAGAGAGAAATGTAGACAGACAGACAAACAGACAGACAGACAGACAAACAGATAAAGATATAATACAGAAGCAGATACGGAGACTGAAATAAAGAGATCCGTAGAGAAAGACAAGTATTCTAGCAAAACACAAAGCGTTTTCAACTACAACAAGAGTGAAGTTGAAATTACGTTATTATAAAATTTTCAAACCAAAAGACTAAAACTCTCACATACTTGCATCTAGTACCAGCGCTAAACGCGTATGGATCTGTGATGTCACCTGAGCAGATGCCAATGTTGATGTTGCTGCTGAGGCAGGTCTGGTATGTGGCACACCTGATCACAGAGACATGGTCAAAACAGTATGTGAGTTTTCTTAAGGATGCTTTCTTTGGTTTCACTAGTGAGCATCACTTAATAATAATAATATTATTATTATTATTATTATTATTATTATTATTATTATTATTATTATTATTATTATTATATTATTATATATTGCATCTTATTATTCTTATTCTTATTATTATTATTATTATTATTATTATTATTATTATTATTATTATTATTTAAAGTTA
>RQTK01000251.1:43232-56007 GCA_003991915.1 Elysia chlorotica
TTTATATAGCGCATGTCCATGAACAATCATGCTCGGTTAGATCACTTGAACGTACAAAAAACGTCGAGTCTTTTAAAAACGTTTCTTAACTCTTTGGTGAATTCATATTACTAAAAGGGAGCAAGGAAATTTAGTACATTTATATATAAATTTTAAGGGTCTGGGTTACAATCGGGCTCTTAGAGATTCAACTCTATGTTGGTGCAGGATTTTAAATGGTTTAGCGCAAAATCCACCGTGTTCATATAGGGTTCTTGACAAATTTTAAAGGATCTTAAAACAAACAAAAAGAGGTCGTTTAACTTGGTGTAAGGAAGTCATTATTAAGCAAAATGTATAATTGAATAAGTTGAATTTAAAAATTTTTTTGTCCAATTTTGACTTTTGGTACAATTAGAAGTAACAGCATAACAAGGATATGTATGAATTCAAAAATCATCACAGCAATAACTGTATAAATCGGCAATTTCGCTATACAATAATAGATATAGTGTAAAGTATGATCTAGTTATAAATTTTATATAGAGATCCATTTTGATCGCGTTTTTCCCAAAAACCTTTTGCGTCGGAAGCCGATGTTCTACCCCAGGGCCACAGCCACAGTACAACAGGTCAACTTACTTTTTACTGATTGTACTGTCTGGGGTACCATCCTGAGCGAGTGAAAACGTCACCGTGTTGATGCAGTAGTCATGCCCATCAGGACACGTCTCTATTCGCCCGGCCTGGCACGTAGACCTGTGGTCACTCGTAGTCTCGCAAACCTCGCACTTAAGGTTTGGAGATCCGTTGCTTGTTCTGTTGTATCTTTAACTGTTGTTTGTACAACCGTCACTTGTTCTGTTGTATCTTGATCTGTTGTTTGTGCGACCGTCATTTGTTCTGTTGTATCTTGATCTGTTGTTTGCACAAACGTAACTTGTTCTGTTGTATCTTGATCTGTTGTTTGTGCAACCGTCACCTGTTCTGTTGTATCTTTATCTGTTGTTTGTACAAACGTAACTTTTTCTGTTGTATCTTGATCTGTTGTTTGTACAAACGTAACTTTTTCTGTTGTATCTTGATCTGTTGATTTGGGAACTGTAACTTCTTCTGTTGTTTGTGCAATAGTCACGTTTTCTGTGGTTTGTGCAACCGTCACTAGTTCTGTTGCATCTTGATCTGTTGCATGTTCTGTTGTATCTTGATCTGTTGTTTGTGCAACCGTCGCTAGTTCTGTTGTATCTTGATCTGTTGTTTGTGTATTTGTAACATAATCATCCGTCATTTGTTGCCTTGTAATTCCGTCAGTTGTTATTTGTTGAGTTGTAGTTTTATCAGCTGTGACCTGTTGTGTTGTAATTCCGTCAGTTGTGATTTGTTGGGTTGTATCTCGATCGGTTGTGACTCTTTGTGTTGTAGATTCCTCCATTGTTTGTGCTTCTGTTGTATGTTCCGTTGTTAGTTTTTCCGTGGTCACTTTGACTGTTGTTGTCTTCGGGTCCAGTATCCGACCTGATAACGATACAAAAATTATAACAAGAAAAATGTGTTTTAACCTATGTAAATTAAGAAGAGAAAGAAAGCATCTGTATTTCAATCAAAATATTATGGGTTTTTTTGGGTATATTAAGTTTTATGATATCTTTTTCCTTAAAAGTATGTTTCGTCAAACTGTTTACCGGTCACAACTTTACAAGGTTCATAACTATGCATGGTCAAAACTATTCACGATAATTAACTACACATGGTCACAACTACACATGGTCACAACTACACATGGTCACAACTAACCATGGTCACAACTACACATGGTCACAACTCTACATGGTCACAACTAAACAAAGTCTCAACTGCACATGTTCACAACTCTACATGGTCACAACTATACATGGTCACAATTCTACATGTTCACAACTCTACATGGTCAAAACTAAACAAAGTCACAACTGCACATGGTCACAACTCTACATGGTCACAACTGTACATGGTCACAACTATACATGGTCACAACTATACATGGTCACAACTATACATGGTCACAACTATACATGGTCACAACTCTACATGGTCACAACTATACATGGTCACAACTACACATGGTCACAACTACACATGGTCACAACTACACATGGTCACACCTATACATGGTCACAACTCTACATGGTCACAACTACACATGGTCACAACTACACATGGTCACAACTATACATGGTCACAACTACACATGGTCACAACTCTACATGGTCACAACTACACATGGTCACAACACATGGTCACAACTACACATGGTCACAACTCTACATGGTCACAACTACACATGGTCACAACTACACATGGTCACAACTACACATGGTCACAACTACACATGGTCACAACTAACTATGGTCACAACTCTACATGGTCACAACTGTGCATAATAATAATAATAAATTACATTTATTTAGCGCTTTCCATTTTCAGAATATTTTTAAAAATGTCAAAGCGCTTTACAGTGGATACACTAAATACGCATACATCATATCAATCAGCATAGTCACCAACCACAAGCGACACGGCACCTCGGGGGCGAACTGGTTCATGCGGTGGTCTTCAGATCAGGAGGTCCGCGGATCTAATCCCACGATCGGCTTTTTTTTTTGTCCGATATTCGTACCCTGTAACAGGATGGGTCGGTGTGTCTGTATAATGTGACTGGCTGAGACAGGAGTCAAGGTATCCCCACTCTTTCTCGTGTGTGGCAGCACATAAAATTGTCCGACGTAAGTCTTGGGGCCTGTCGCCGTACAGGACTCCCTAAAGGAACCTACGAGACGTTAAACCCTATAATAAAACGACTCGGCACCTCATTATGATCAAAGTTAATGGACCTAAACCCCAAAGCCAACCGTTACAGCATGTCATGTTGATAAACCTGCTTTGTCAATATAAAAAACACAACACCAGCAAACCAATACATTGATATACAATCAGCTTACGTTGGTAGTCAGGCATGTCTACCAGGTTCCTGGGCTTGGTGGGCCACATGGCCTTGTTACACCAGTCGCTCGACTCGCCCTCAGGTGTGTGACAACAGTAGTGACACTCCCCGCTCTTGGTGCTTTCCCAGGAGAAAGGGTCATGGTCTATATCCCCCATGCAGTCAGGGCGGAGTCGGGTCTCGTTGTACCACAGGTCCCAGCACTCGGATACTGCGGCGCATCTGGTGGGGTTTTAGAAGGAGTTGCAGTTGAGTTGGTTTAACGTCCAACATCAGTATCATATAGTCTATTATGTGGACCGGTCCCAAGACGGACGTCTGACAATTTTATGTGCTGCCACACACGAGACAGGGCGGGGATACCATGACTCATGTCTCAGCCGGTTACATTATACTGACACCAACCCAACCAGTAGGGAGCGCAATCACCAGGGCTCGAATCCGGACCTTTTGCGTCGGAAGCCGATATTCTACCCCAGGATCACCGCATCCCCCCAATTTAGAAGGATAATAGTTATTGAAATAATACATTTAAATTTGCGATTAGCGCAATAAGGAAAAGAGAGAGAGAGAGAGAGAGAGAGAGAGAGAGAGAGAGAGAGAGAGAGAGAGACACACACACACACAAAGGAGACCCAGCGAGACGGAAGGGATCACTCAAGATAGAGAGATCTTCAGGTAGATTGTACGAGAGGCTACGTCAGACACTACCGACAAACCAGCATGATGATGATTATAATCATGTACTATAAAACTACCCTTAATTTAACCTACATGGGATTTAATTTTGGCTTTAACTCGGTATTATATTTTCGCTACATAGCATGTAGAAAACGTGCATTCACTGAACCCATAATGGAATTAATTGTCTGTTAACTATAATGGTAAATAAATATTGGATAAACCTTTTGATCTCAGTGAGATGCTGTTTTCCATCATCGAAGAATGAGGTCATACAGAGAGGCCTGGAGCCGTAGCACACAAAGGATGCGCCGCATGATGATTGATCTACCTGGTCAATTTTCTCACAGTTGGCGCAGACCATGTGGTCAGGGTACTCTGTGAAAGTGTTAAAATACACTTATTAATTATGGAAAGTAGAGGTAGTGGTGGATGTACACTGTAGGAGCAGTTGTAGCACATGTAGTAGTAAAAGTAGGAGTAGGAGCATGAGGAGGGGGAGGAATAGTAGCAGCTTCAGCCTTATTTGGTGTAGTAATACAACTACTACTACTACTACTACTACTACTACTACTACTACTACTACTACTACTACTACTACTACTACTACTACTACTACTACTACTACTACTACTACTACTACTACTACTACTACAAGAGCACAACACTAAAGAGTACACTACTCAGTTGCTAAGGACCTAAAAGAAGATGCATGTGCGCAAGTAAAAGGAATAATATAATAATAAATAGAAGAATACGCACAACTTAGCAACTGAGGGACACAAAAAATCAAACACAACTAGAAATTATAGAGAAAATACATATAAATGTTTCGCCTTTATTAATGGCTTTGTCAAATAAGTAAGAGGAAAAAGTATTAGTAGACGTAGTAGTAGTAACGAAGTACACTGTTTCTCCGCTTTAGAAGGTTTAGAAAGCTCAGTCACTTGTTACCAGAATTTATAGGTGTACGTTCATGTTTTAGCTGGCACTGAATTCACTAGAAAGGTTGGAGGGGAAATTAGAAGATTTAGAACTAATCGATTACTATACTTATTGCGTCTTTAACTTATTGAATTGTTCTCACTTTTAGCATCCTCTGGGTTGATCAAGCTTTGTTGTGTTATCATGCCTGGACTTTCACTGGTTAAGCCAAACGAGGTATCAGCATCACCACCCCCAACGGTTACTGGGGAATGCGAGGATATCACTGGATCAGGTAAAATAAAGTTGTATATTGTGGTGTTTATGTTAGCTATGTTATTTAGTAAAGAGGTTCGGAGAGACCTTGAAATAAAAAGTTAGTGGAAAAAACGTCAAGGTTATGTGTATAAATCAAGATGATACTTATTTTACTATAAACGGTATGTGCTTGAAATCGGCGTTTTTTCGGAACATTTTCTTAATACTTTTATTGAGATGAAAAAAGGTCCAACAACTTTCTGTAAAGACATTTTGACGTCTACTAATTAATTTTTACTAGGGCATTTTTGTCAAACATAAAACATTAAGCATAGTAAATTATTTTTACTCTATTAGGATCAGGAGCCTAGGTAAGACAAACATTTAGGCGATTTGAAATCGAATCTGTCTACTCGTCCAGATCGGAGTAATATAGCGCGAAACAAGATCGTTGAAGAAAGTCAACTGATTTAAAACTACTTTTTGCCGAAGCCTATTTTTAATTATTGAGGAGTCACATTTCAATCTTTACTCAACCAGATATTCAATCCTCACCTGATGGGGGCGCCGTTGGTCTGGGAACATCCGGGTACTGTATCAAGGTAGAGGCGGGCGGGTGCAGGTCATCGCTGCAGTAAATGTTCCCATCCCTGAACGCATGGCAGCACACAGAGCAAGTCACGTGATCCGGAAGTGTGGCTCCTGGTCCGGACAGCTTGCTTGCCTGGCAGGCGGGCTGGACGCTGGAGAAAAGCCACCACTCGGCCAGGCAGGTAGCGTCGTCGGTACAGCTGGTGGGGGTTAGGGTTCGAATCCGGTTGATGAATATACTATCTAGGGTGTTATGGTCGAGCAGGTAGACCTAGAGGCCCGAATGTATCTACAATTCTAAAATATATGATAAGTATTTGGTTGGTGGGTGGATTCGAAGGAGGGTAAATAGTAAAAAAAAAAAAGACTAGAGCAACAAGGGAAAACGTAATTACAGATTCATCATAACCAATTCCGGGCTTATTCAACCAGAAAAAAATGTATAGCAAGCAGACAGGAAACAAGATGCGGGATGGGCAGGGAGTTATTAGACCAGATCGGGGGGGGGGGGGGACTTATTTTAAAGATCCACGACAACCAAAACCAGGCTTTGATGGCGAATGGAAAGAAACACTGCGTCATAGAAAACAGACTGCGAACCAGACTCGAGATGGGGGTAAGGTGGGAAGAATTTTATACCATACCAGCAAGCGGGGGGTGGGGGTGGGGGCTTATTAAACATCCATCACAACCTATAACAGGCTTTAGCAGGCTTTAAAAACGATAGGAACGAAAAAAAATGAGTTATAACAAACAGGCTAAGAATTAGATCCGACGTGCATGTGGGGGTGAGGGAACCTTACCAGCAGGGGCGGGGGGGGGGGGGGGGGGGTGATAAAAGAGGGGGCTTGGGGTGTGTATGTGTGTGTGGGGGGGGGGGGTTGGTTGGTTGGTTGGTTGGTTGGGTTGGTTTAACGTCCAACATCAGCAGTATATAGGCTATATTGTGGACGGGCCCCAAGACGGACGTCTGACAACTTTATGTGCTGCCACACACGAGACAGGGCTGGGATACCATGACTCCTGTCTCAACCGGTCACATTATACTGACACCAGTAGGGAACGCAACAGCCAGGATTCGAACTCGGGACCTTTTGCGTCGGAAGCCGATGTTCTACCCCTGGGCCACCGCGCCCCCCTTGGAGGGTGGGACTAGGTAAAGAAATATTTTTGATCTTCAGCCCTGTTCACATCGTACTGAATATTTCGTGTTTACAGCGCCATAAGATAATTCTATCAAAACAGTGAAAAAAATAGTGCATGTTTTCCGGTACTCACATACTAATCCGTTTATGACACACTTACTCCTTTTGGATCGGCAGCCCTGTTTTTGGCATGGTGAATATTGTGTGCTGATAAATTGCACAAGATAGTTATAGCTAATTAAATAGAAAAATCTTGCCAGATTTTGATTTGTGGATTTAAAAGATCATTCCAATGGCCATAGATTTACCCCTAAAAATCTTGCCAGATTATGATTTGTGGACTAAAAAGACCATTCCAATTGCCAGACACTTACCCCTTTTGGATTCTCAGTCCCGATGACGTCATCAAAAAGCGTGTAATGCAGCCCCCTGTGCAAATTTTGTGTTTTTTGCCAGTTGTTTGATAGCAGTCGTCTTGGGGAGTGGGATCATGGGTATCGCAGGTGCGGCAATATGTCGCTGAAAAAAAAGTTCATATTTTCAGTAATAATGATGAGCACTTAACATTGTTTACAATGACATAAGATAGTTTCAGTGTAAGAAAAAGAAGAATGTTGCATGTTTTTTAAAATAAACTACAGGCCTACTCCTTTTGGATCATCAGTTCTGTTACTGTTAACATCATGGTTGATATTACATTTTTGTGTTTACAGTCCCATAAGATAGTTCTAGCGAAACGAAGGCAAAAACTTGCATGTTTTGTGGTGCTCGCAAAACATTTCGTTTGTTACACTCTAACTTCTTTTGGATCCTCGGTCCTGTTAATGCGATAGTGAATAATTTGTATTTACAATGACAAAAGCTAGTTCTAGAGAAAGAAAGGGTAAAATGTTGAATATTTGATGACATTGGTGGCGGATGAACTGAAAATCATTCCATTTTTGACACACTCACCTCTTTGGATCGTCAGTGCTATTCACGTCGTACTGAATATTTTGTGTTAAGAGTGCCATAGGATAGTTCTATCAAAATAATGAGAAAAATATTGCATGTTTTGTGGCACTCACACACTAATCCGTTTATGACACACTTACTCCTTTTGGATCGGCAGCCCTGTTTTTGGCATGGTGAATATTGTGTGCTGATAAATTGCACAAGATAGTTATAGCTAATTAAATAGAAAAATCTTGCCAGATTTTGATTTGTGGATTTAAAAGATCATTCCAATGGCCATAGATTTACCCCTAAAAATCTTGCCAGATTATGATTTGTGGACTAAAAAGACCATTCCAATTGCCAGACACTTACCCCTTTTGGATTCTCAGTCCCGATGACGTCATCAAAAAGCGTGTAATGCAGCCCCCTGTGCAAATTTTGTGTTTTTTGCCAGTTGTTTGATAGCAGTCGTCTTGGGGAGTGGGATCATGGGTATCGCAGGTGCGGCAATATGTCGCTGAAAAAAAAAAAGTTTGATTTTTAATTTTGATACATTAAACAAAACGAAAAACAACTAATTTTTATATTAAAATTTTTAATCATTAATTTTTCTCAAAGATTTTGAAACGCTGTAAGAATCTATTCAGTTAAATATTTTTTATGTAACTAAAAAGTGTTTAGAATCACTCAATATTGGATTCACACGTCTCTGTAGTTACTTCAAATGCTAGAAAACTAAAAAAAAAAAGAAGTTTATTCTGTTGTTTTATTTGCAGTATAAATGTCAATTGATAAGTTTTAAAGAATGAAGTAAAGTAAAAAAAAAATAGAGAGGCATTTCATATAAATTCCTGACCATTGTAAGTTTAAATATGAATGGCTTTTATTTCGATCCTAACTAACTAACTTTTCCCTCGGTAATATTCACAGTCGTGTTTTGTTCGATAAAAGCAAGAATTAAAACCCCCTTCTATCTCTAGAAATAGTAATAAATATAAAGTTATCTCCCGTTTGTCAGTCACATTCTGTTGTACTATTTTTAATATCCTTTTCCTTGTTACTCTAACATAGGCGAAGCGGCTTAAGTGGTAGAGCGTTGGTCTTCAGATCGAAATGTCAGCGGTTCGATTCCTTCGAGCAGTAAATGCCAGTTACATGAAACAGGCTGAGACAGCAGTCCAGGTCTTGCCGCCCTTTGTCATGTGTGGCTGCACGTAAAATTGTCAGTCGTCAGTCTTGGGCCCCGTTCACAGTATGGACTATATAGTGCTGACATTGGACGTTTTAAAATAATTATTAATAGCGCTTCTTTTTGGAAGAATTAAACTAAAACTGACCTGATGGTAATGAGAAAACTTTGTAATCTGAGGATAGAAATAAAACAAAGTCCAATAAGGTTTCATGCATGTGTGTTATCCTTATGTCCTAGTTGTGTTGACATTACATAATGATATATATTTTTTTCTTTTAATAAAAAATGGCCGTCAAAATGAACAGCATTGTAGCTGTGATATTTATCGAGGAAAAAAACACGTATTAATTACATATAGTTATTGATGCTGTTGCATTGTATGAATAATGTTCGCTGTATTGATGATAAATCAGCATATACTAGAGATGATGGTGATAACAACGGCGACGAAAAATCTGGACTATTGGCGGTGATAATGATTATGATGAAGATGATGATGATGATGTATTGGTGATGATGATGATGATGATGATAATGATGATGATGATGATGATGATGATGATGATGATGATGATGATGATGATGTGATGATGATGATGATGATGATGATAATGATGATGATGATGATGATGATGATGATGATGATGATGATGATTTTGCGGTAATTTGCCTGAAGCGACATAACATTTTCCATATTTTTCTCTTCTTAGAATACAAGTACAAACATTCAAAATGTTCATCTGTGTGTCTCTAAGAAATCATACAATTTTATCAGTAACTAGAAGGCCTACACTTCATATTTTTTTCGAACAATTTTTCATTTCTAACAGCATCATAAAAAATCATTGTCTACTCACCTGCCAAGACAATAAAGGTAAATATTACCGCAAGAAAGGCACTAGGTTTCGCCGCCATGTTTAAAAACCAGATATGTTATGGTGTCTCTAAATCCCATTGTTGGGTAGGTCAGGGTTATCAACATGGAACGCATGACTTAAGAATGTTGTTATCGCTATTTCACGGGCTATGCGATCCACGCTCCGATAAGAGATAATAATTATGTTATTGTTCAGTTGGTTTGACGTCCAACATCAGCACTATATAGACTATATTGTGGACGTGCACCAAGCCTGACGTTTGACAAATGTATGTGCTGCCACTCACGAGACAGGTCGGGGATACCACAAACCACTGTCTCAGTCGGTCACATAACACTGACACCGACTCAACCAGTAGGAAGCGAAATGTTGGACGTTAAACCATCTCAACAGCAATCAACAACATGCCATAGCATTGGGGCGCGGTGGCTTTGGGGTAGGGTGGCTTTGGGGTAGAACATCGGCTTCCGACACAAAAGGTCTGGGTTCGAGCCCTAGAGATTTCGCTTCCTACTGGTTGAGTCGGTGTCAGTGTTATGTGACCGACTGAGACAGTGGTTTGTGGTATCCCCGACCTGTCTCGTGAGTGGCAGCACATACATTTGTCAAACGTCAGGCTTGGTGCACGTCCACAATATAGTCTATATAGTGTAATAATAATAATAATAATAATAATAATAATAATAATAATAATAATAATAATAATAATAATAATAAATGTAGAAGAACAACAATAACAATAACTGTTATAAAATTTAATCCCTTAATAGTGATAGGTCTTTGTCAACCTTTAAGATCGGGATGCGTTAGCATTATAGTTAAGTGTAGACATTAAGACGACGACAAGTGACAAAACTAAAATCATCATCTTTTGTTGTTTTCCGATATCCATTCATTCAGTTTCCCTGTGTCTCTTTTTTTTTCTTCATAATTCTTTCCAATACGCTTTCTAAATGTAATAATAAATTTTTTGTAATAATTTCGAAATTGTGTCTTTTCAAAATTACCTTTTTATTTCTTTTTCCATTTTTTTCACTTTGGTGTTTGTTTGTTTCTATTTGCTTTTTGCGTCATATCTATTAAACATTATCATTTTTTCTTTCCGTAACTACACGTAAACAATTATTAGATTTCTTTCCCTTTGGTTTTTTTTTTATCATCTGTGTTTTCTATCTCTTCACGACTATTTCCCCCCTTCTGTTTATCTTGTTAAACTCCCTTCTTTTATTCCTTTCTCTCACAATCTCTCAATTGCCCTTAATCTTGAGACTCGATACACAGCTCTTTGAACAGTCCACACCTTCACCATACACGTGTGCTTCTGCTTGTTATCAAACACTTCGTGATAGAGTGTCATACGTTACCATAGTCACTTATTCTAGTTGTTATCAATCATTTCGTGATAGGGTGTCATACGTCACCACAGTCACTAGTGTGACTATGCTAGTAACACAGGAAATAACTTGATATTATGAAACCTTCATATCCGGTTACTATTCAGGTTCAACATAAAAGAAATAAGTGACAAATATTAAAACACAATGAGGCTTGTTTGTTTGTTTGTTTGTTTCTTAGCGTGCAACGTCAGGCTTATAAAAAGGGTGTACTATGGACGTGCCTCTAGGCAAATGTCCGACAATTTTACATGCCCCTACACAGTGTGGGAATACCATGTTGTTGAATTGTTGAGTTGGGTTAACGTCCAACATCAGCACTATATAGGCTATATTGTGGACAGGCCCCAAGACTGACGTCCGACAAATGTGCATGCCGCTACACAGACACACTCGTGTCTTGGCAGTTTACATTATAATAACACTAGTAGGGGACGAAATCTTACAAATACTTATATAAACGGTTGTGGGTTTCGAACCAGAAACCTCCCCATTGGGAGACCAACGCTCAACTATTGCGCCACTTCGGCTCACAAAATGTATGACTTTTATTTTGAATCTTAAGAGTGACGAATATTTGGTATGCAATTATTATCTTACATGCCAAGGGCAAACGAATTTTTTATGTTACCTAAACTAAAAATAATGTATGCCAAACAGGAAGCATATTATCTGTTTATTTAAAAAATAGATATGGTCATGGATAAAAAATAAACAACAACAGAAAAACTACTACTACTACTACAACTACTACTACTACTACTACTACTACTACTACTACTACTACTACTACTACTACTACTACTACTACTACTACTACTACTACTACTACTACTACTACTACTACTACTACTACTACTACTACTACTACTACTACTACTACAACTACCAGAAACAGATGTTATTTTCCCCTTGACTGCCGTTGTGACTTATCTTATGACTTTTTGTATGATAACAGAGTTTCCTAAACGCTCTTCTTATATAAACACGTAATAGTCAGTTAGTCTTTCCTTATAAAAAAAAACAAAACAAAGTAATACAAATAGGTCTTTCCTAGAAAAATTGTTACCTCTAACGATGTCTTATTTTGGTGAATTCCATTTTGTTCCATATTGCAACACTGATAAGACTGCTCTCTTATCAAGGGTTTTTTTTAGTTTTAAAAATATCTAAGCGTTCTATTATGGAAAATTTCCAGCAGCGATCCTTGAAAAACTATAAAACGCAAACTTAACAAGCGGAAACTCTGCAACTTGGGAACTTCAGTACAGTGTGTGGTAAAGGGATTCGTTCTTTCTGGTAATTTATTTCGTTTTCTTTGATTTGATTTTATGTTTGTGTAGCATCTTCACGAAAAAGGCAATTTAATTCCAATATCTTTTTGACACGAATAAACAGCAAATGCCACTTTTTTTTTTCTTTATGTATGTGCGTGTTTTTCTCTTTTTATCCCTCTCAGAGCCTTATTGTCTTTACCTATGACTATCTATTTTACCGGATCTATCTCTCACTGTGTCTCTCGTCATTTTACCTATCTTTATCTCTCTCTCTCTCTCACTCTCTCTCTCTTTCTCTCTCCCTATGTCTAATTTGTCTCTAATTTTCTCTCTCTCTTTCTTTCTCCCTTTCTCTCTCTCTCTTTCTCTCTTTCTTCCTCTCTCTCCTCCCCTCCCTCTCCATTTCTCTCTCTCTCTATCTCTCTCTTTCTCTCTTTTTTCCTCTTTCTCTCTCCCCCCCTCTCTCTCTCTCTCTTTCTCTCTCTCTTTCTCTCTTTCTCCCTCTTTCTCTTCCCCCCCCTCTCTCTCTCTCTCTCTCTC
>RQTK01000251.1:56020-74945 GCA_003991915.1 Elysia chlorotica
TCTCTCTCTCTTTCTCTCCCCGCCTGTTTCTGACTACACATTTTTTTAAAATTTCGTTATAGGACGTAAAGCCCTATTTCGGCAATAATAAAATCGACTCATTGTTGTTTTTCTATATGTAATTATAAATTTTTATTAAAATATCATATATCAAGCGGAAACAAATCGTTTTGTTTCTAATTAGAGCTAGATTTTGCTAAAATAAAGAAAAAATCATTAGCAAAAACTTTGTTACCATATTTACTGTTTCTCTTTAGTTTCATCTAGATCGACAAATAGATGCTTATGGTTCAAGAAATCAACATAAAATTGTAAAACAAACATCGCAAATGAGGTTGACTTCTAAAACCGCTGCTTCATTCAACATATATCTTTTTGTTTGCAAAACACACGCAAGGAGCAGAAAAAATCTAATATTTTCAAAAACCTGACTGTTTTTCACCTATTGTAAACGCTACAAAAATTAATGTGTTTCGATCAACACTTTTGGAAATAATTGATAAATAAAAAACAAACTTGCATAAGAAAGATAAACATGATTGATTTCAATTCTTTTTTGCACTGATAGGAAAAAGTGAAAATAAGAGAGTACTTTTTCTTCAGTCTGTAAGCGCAATAGGCTAAAAAGGTAAACTATCCTTTCTACGTTGGAACTGTTTGTCTGTCTCTCACTCGGCAACAAAAACACTCTATCTTTTCCTTTCTCTCACTCTCTCTCTATTTCACTCTGTCTCTCTCTTTCACTCTCTCTCTCTCTCTCTCTCTCTCTCTCTCTCTCTCTCTCTCTCTCTCTCTCTCTCTCTCTCTCTCTCTCTCTCTCTCTCTCTCTCTCCCTCTCTCTCTCTCTCTCTCTCTCTTTTCATTGGCCTTTGTCATCTATAAGGCTGCCATTCACCTTATATGATCATAAACAGAAACGTTAATCTTGAGGAAAACTGCATGGATGGCTTTTGTGATAAGAGATTTTTATCTCGCTCTGTGAAGTGACTCTTTCGCGATCCGACCTCTTCGAGAAAGCTTTGACACAAACCTGGGACCCTCTACATTGATAAGAGAGTGCACATCTATTTTTTGTTTTAAGGGTTGGTTTGTTGGTTGGGTTGGTTTAACGTCCAACAGCAGCACTATATAGGCTATATTGTGGATGGGGCCCCAAGACGGACATCTGACAATTTTATGTGCTGCCACACACGAGGCAGGGCGGTGATACCATGAATCCTGTCTCAGCCGGTCACATTATACTGACACCGACCCAACCAGTAGGAACGCAACATCCAGGATTCGAACTTGGGACCTTTTGCGTCGGAAGCCGATGTTCTACCCCTGGACCACCGCGCCCCCCTGTTTTAAGGGAAAAGTAATTCTTGGGCATCATCCTATACGGTAGCCTATTATTCCGGTATTCATTCAGTTATTTATTAAATACCGGACCTAGACGCCACAGGTAATTTATAGTACGCAATTTATCTTTTTTTTAAAGATAGCTTTAAAAGTGAAAATTGCTAATGTCTCATTGGTTGCCAATCTGTTTAGACTATCTTTAGTATAGAATAGTTTATCCTTTGTCTACCTCTACTTCTTTCACCTCTATTTTTAAAGTTACGGCTGAATGTTCTCCACTATGCGTCGATTAGGCTATGATTATAGTGCTGATGTTGGACGTTAAAACCAACTCAACTCTACGCGTCAATTAAGATGTTCTGCAAGTTTCATTTGCCTTTTCTTATATAGTTATTATCAAAGATCTATCTTTTTTTTCCAGTATTCAGAGAAATTGAGATGGCCTTGACTTTCATCTGCATCCCTTTCCTGGTGGTCAGCTTGACCAATGCTGAAGGTGTCCCCGATGGTCCGATCAGTCTAGACGTCACAGTGTCCGGCACGCTGCCCCAAGCGGTCAGCGTGATGTGTAGCCTGGAACCCAGTCTGGTCTCCATGGATACAGTGGACAGTCTGAGAATCTACGGGTCGAAACCAAACAGCAAGAAACAAGACCTGCAGACCCTGGCGTCTGTGGACAGATGGGACTCGAACCCGCGCCTCCTCAACAGCCTCAGTTCTGATGATGTTAGTGTTGATGGATTTCTTGGTTTTGGAGCGAACCGATCTGAGCTGGTGCTTTCCTGGACGTCTCCATCGATGCCAGAACATCAGCGCTTCAAATGTTCCGCTCGTGGCATTGACCAAAGTGGACAGACTGTGACCATCTCTGAACTGGTCAACGTAAACTCTCAGCAGTTTTGCCACGCTACAAACCTCGACCCCATTGTGGATAAAATTGACAATTTCGCTGTTCCATTCAATAACATGAACACAGTTTTGAACAAAGTTGAAAATAGGCTTGATAACTTGAATCATGCGTTTAATGACAGTAGTCATGACCGCAATGACATTGTTTTGTCTGCATTGCAGGGTTTACAACAGGAGGTGAATAGAAAGTTAGATAAAGCGGAGAAATATACCGCGACACACATGAACGACTTTTCACAATTCCTCAATGGACTTTCGGACACGATGCAAAGTTTGCAGCAAGCCTTGGACAGTCAAGCATCGCGGATGAAGAGTCTGGAAGCTCGGCATGTGTTTGACGTTTCTGGGGAATTTAGAGGGAAACATTACCTGGCAAGCAAACAGGCATCGACTTTCAACATCACGGAAGTAGACAAAACTTGCGAGTCTTATGGAGGGTACATAGCCGAGATAGATGATCAAGCAGAAAATGACTTCGTCTTTAACTTTGTAAAAACAGTAGGTCCACGCCAAAAATATGCAGTTGGGAATAACGACATTGATGAAGAGGGAAAGTACGTTTTTTACCACAGCAAGAAACCCGTTGTTTTCAGCAAATGGATCAAAAACGAGCCTAATAATGATAGGGGCAACGAAGACTGTGTTGGTATTTATGTACAATACGATGGATTGAATGACTTTCCGTGCGACCACGTATTAAATTTTATATGTGAAGTAAAACTCTAATAATTATTAGGTAGGCAATATTTTTATCTACCTTATTTTTAGTTTTCACCCTTAAGAAGCCTTGATGATGATGATGATGATGATGATGATGATGATGATGATGATGATGATGATGATGATGATGATGATGATGATGATGATGATGATGATGATGATGATGATGATGATGATGATGATGATGATGATGATACTGATGGCAATGATCAGCATTCAAGACTATCAAGGCAAAATGTTTGAATAAACAAGTATTTAACTGATATAAAAGGCAAAAACGGAAATTTTGGAAGAAAAAACTTTTAAAGCAAAAAAATTAACAGAAGTATTTTCTTACATTTTTTAATGTTATTACATATGTATTTAGGTTTCTACTTTTTCTTTAATATTCTAGATATCTTTTTAAATATAGTTAAGAATATTCAACTTTAAGGTAATAATTTCTTTGTATTAAACTCTCAATTTATTAAAATGTCTTTCTAATCTTGTGGGTTTTTTGTCATTTTTTCCCACAATTTGCATTTTAAAAGTACTTTATTGTCTTATCAAATCCATTCAGATCATGTTCAAAGTATTTTGAAAGAGAAGAAAGTCCAAAAGAGTGTTTCAAAAGCTGTTTAAACATCGTTTATTTTCCTCGATAGGAATAAGACACAGCAAACAATATTTTAAATATAAACTTGTTTGTTTGTTGCTCATTTTTTGTTGTTGCTTAACGTTCAACATCAATACTATATAGGCTATGTACTGGACAGGTCCCAAGACTGACGTCTGACAGCTTTACGTGTTGCCACAAAAATGGTTTTATGTTTTGAGTTGGTTTAACATTCATATCGTAAAAACTTTTAAATATCAATTTTGATCTATAGATCTGTACCGATCTAATTTAATAGGCTGCTGTTTCCTACCACAACTGTCTCAAAAATAAACATCCACGTTTAAAGTCCTAGTAATGGGTAAATCTAGCTTTAAATCTAGGTATGTACAAATACATATGAATTTATAAAAAGTGAAATATCAAACAATGGAGAGAAATGTAGAAGAAAAAAATACACATTAGACAAAATATAGAGGCCTGGACTCCTTTATTAGCCGAAATCGGATTATAAATTTTGATTGATTGTGGGATTCGAACACCAGACCTCTTGATCTGCAGACCAAGGCTTTGCCACTTAAACCACTTTGCTCCTTGCTCGAACAATGATTATTTACGAGATAGGAATATTATTTTGATAGTTTCCCTTTAAATCGTATATGAACAACCTACCTATCTAGCTACCTATCCATAAAGATACTTTTCGTCCCATGCTGCTTTAGTGCATTACGTTGGAAAGTAAGAGTTAGGGCCTTGATTGTACTAGACTTTGTAGACAGACGGTATTTGTGAGGTTGGTTGCCACTACTTTTCTCGCCGTACTTTACATTCCCCATGACTTCAGAGACTTAGTTACCCATCATGGCCTGGGGTGGTACAGAGGGGTCCAGGTAAAACAAAATGTTTACTTTGCAATACTGGCCAAAGGCTATAACCATTGCGCCATACGTGTAGTGTTCTTTCCACATTTTCGCATAATCTCCACGTTTTTATCTATCCATATAATTATCTTCCTTTGGGCCCATTCACATTATCCATCTATCCATGGATGTATCTTTTAATCCACCATTCTCCAATCTAGATATCAAAATAAATTATGGCTATCTTCCAATATTCCCATCGGTAGAGCTATCTATCTATCCACTTATCCATCTATCTATCTGTCTACCGTTTAACACAGACTCCAGGGTCACCTAGGAGACGTTAAACCCGGAGAGAGAGAGAGAGAGAGAGAGAGAGAGAGAGAATTCTCTCCCTCTATCTGTAGAAAACTGACACACACTCCACCCACCACTTCTTTAAGGCCAACGAGAGCGGGACACAAGTCTGTCTAGAGACAAGGTGCTATCAGATGTCGTTGTTTATGGTCCGACGTCTGCACTACTTAGTCTATAGTGTGAACGGGCCCCAAGACAAACTTTTGACAAGATTTACGTGCCTCCACACAGAGACAGCGCGGGTATACCATACTTCTGTCCCGGATAGTCACATTAAACTAACACCGATCCAACCAGTATCGAACCACGGACCTCTTGCGTCGGAACTGGATGTTATACCCCAAAGCCACCGCGCCCCCGTGCTATCAGAAAATGTATGGTGATCTAAATTAAATGTTTTTTATTTTCGGAAAAAAGATAGTAGACCCATACATCATAATAACAAACATGACAATAAAAGTTATTTCCAGAAAAAAGTAACTTATTTTCACATAATCAAGATTATGTGTTAAGATTACTAAGTAGAAAAGTAAAATGCATGCAATTGTTTAAGAAATAGATATATATTGTTTGCAATAACTATACATTGAAAGTTATGTTATGTACGAATAATCAGTCATGACGTTAAATCGATTAAAGGTGAATCATTAAAATCAGTCGATAAATGCCATAATCAAAGAATTGGATCATCGTGTAAACGAACTACTTAGTAGAATGTAGTTAACATTCATAAATGTCTTCACTACAAGGATGATTTGTCGGGGTTTTTTTGCGTCGATAAGATTACTACAAAAGAACCTAAAGTAAATTTCATTACAACATCATTCAAGCTGAATCAGAAACACAAGGGGAGACATAGACTTATCTATCCCCATCGAGGCTTTCAAATATCAAGATCACCGAAATAGACAAAAAATTTCAATTACAGTCCAAGTAAATTATACTATTAAAATAATAGGCGCACTGGCTCAATTGGATCATTTTTCACTTAGATAAAGTGTTAAATTGACCACTTCAAATATTAGAAGATTAGTGATAGAAAAACCCAAAAACCGTAATAAAAAGAAAAAAAAGAGGCTGTTTGAGTATCAATAATGTAAGAAACAAATTAATGACATCTGAGTATCAATCTGAATTAACTATGGTAAGGGTTTATTAGAGATAGATCACTGTTACCCTTATTATGTTAAAAGTGTTCTCTATATGATCATTTCAGTGACTTGGCCTGTTCTCATAGAGGCCTCGATCCCCACACACATCTCTCTATTTATCTGGCATTTTACACAGATTCATCACACCACTTGTTAAAGGCCAACTAGTGCAGGCCTCAACCTGTTTAGAGACAAAGTGCTATGAGAGATATTGAAATGTCAAGTGAGAGTTTATTTAGTGCTACGTTTAGTAGGAATGGCGAACAGAGACTGAGAATGATATAGACAAAGAGAGAGAGAGAGACAGAGAGAGAGAGGGAGAGAGGGAGGGAGAGAGAGAGAGGGAGGGAGAGAGACAAAGTGCTATGAGAGATATTGAAATGTCAAGTGAGAGTTTATTTAGTGCTACGTTCAATAGGAATGGAGAACAGAGACTGAGAATGAGATAGACAAAGAGAGAGAGAGAGAGAGAGAGAGAGAGAGAGAGAGAGAGAGAGAGAGAGAGGCTGACAAACAGATAGACACACAAAAAACATATACAGAAAGAAACAAGGGAAGGAAAGAGAGTGATAGAGAGAGAATCATATAACAACATATAGAAAGCAAAGAAGAAAAAAACCGAGAGTGAGTCATGAGAGAAAGAGAGGCAGAACGAGACAGAGAGAGAAAGAGAGAGCGAGCGAGCGAGCGAGAGAGAGAAGAGTGATAAAGAGAGAGAGATATAAAGATTGATGAACAAAAACATTTATAGAGAGCAAATACAGAAAGAAACGGAGAGAAAGTGAGAGACAGAAAAAAAGGAAGAGAGAGACAGATAAAGACTAGGAAATATAGAGATAGATAGATATATATATAATAATATCTAGAAAGATAGAAATAGAGCTAAAGAGATAGAGAGAAAGTGAGAGAGAGAGAGAGATGGTGCAAATCAAGTTAAGATCATGACTACACTATAATAATGCACTGAAAACAACACGCTATGTATGTTTTAGGCAAATGCCATACGACATTTATATATATACCTTATATTACTATCTCCACTTATTCCGTCCCTCCCTCCATCCCCCACTCTCTCTCTCTTTCATTTCTCTCTCTCTCTCTCTCTCTCTCTCTCTCTCTCTCCCACTTTCAAACGAAACACATACGATTTCATGCTTGAACATTGCTTATGATAAGTTCTCCAAATACACCATTTCTTATACGACTTTCCTGCGTAATTTTTTAGAACTCCTCAAACCATTGATTGTATTAAAAATACGTTTCCACCAGCTTAGGTCCGGACCACCTTCAAATCATTCCAGAGCGCTAGCCAGTGAGCAATTTGCCCCACCCCCCCACCTTTACCTTTTAAATCGGAGGTCAGTTAAATACAAGAATACATGTACACTTGCTCTGTTCCACCCTCTTGTACCTTACAGGTTTAACAATGTCAGGTAAACAATCTTTAATCCTTCTCCCCTTCACCCCCCCCTCCTCCCTCCTTTCTCCGTACCCCCTCAAGTTCCACTCACCCCTTAGTCCCACCACACCAGGCCGATGCCCCCCCTCTCTCTCTCTCCCTCTCTCTCTCTCTCTCTCTCTCTCTCTCTCTCTCTCTCTCTCTCTCTGAATCCCCCTTCAACCCTGCGTGAGTTAAACAGTGGGTTTACACTGTTAGAACACAGAACTTGCGATCGAGTCCAAAACAACCGATAACATCTTCACGCCCTTAAGGTTTCGGGGTTTCCCAAGACTTTTCTGCTCGCTCATCGACTTCGAAAATCAATGATAGGGATATGATAGTGCGTCGGTGATATTCTCTTACTTTTTGACGTCTTCGTTTTGGCTGTTGGCCCGGATTTCGCAAGACCTCTAGTGGTAAACGGAACGGGAACGTGACTCTCCGATCTTCACATAGGCCTAACGAACGCAGAGGCGCCGGGCGTTCCCTCACAAGATTTAGATCTAGTGCGCACTCACACACACCGCGCGCAAACTGCGAACGTGGTGAAAACATGCTGTATTGTTTTGGCTTGTTCCTTCTTAGTTTCGCTTCTATGCCGGTGAATTTTATAGGGATTTGTTTTCTAATCGTTTAGTTTCAGCTTTCTGTCCTAAGTTTAAGATAAATTATAGTCTGCGTTTTTAGGATACAAACTACAAAGGTGGAAAAACGTGTTGTATCGTTTCCTCTTACTTTCTGTTGGATTCAATTTAATATCTAGGAATATATCTGGATCTTGTAAATGTTTTTTTTAATGAAATTTCAGTTCAAGACTTTGTGTCAAATAATTTGAAAATAATTAATGTCATAGAGTAGGTTCGGCGATTGAAGTAGAAATGATAATTATATTATTTCGACAGAATCGAATGTTTTTGACAGGGCGGTGTGTTGGCTTTTTTTCATTGATTGTTACTTGTTTTTAACTTTTTGAATGAACAAGTTTTCAAATTTAGAAATCATTTAAAGCATTTTAATATTACAATGCGATACTTTCTGTGAAACGTGAAAGAGAAGTACCAAGCCACAGAAAACTAATAGTAATATACCGATTTTACAACATTCTGTGTTTAGAAGTCGCCTGTTATAATACTTTTGTTTTGAATGTTTCCTTACTCCTATTCTACCGGTGGATTAACATAATTATTTACCCTTTCAAGTGCTTGTTACATTAAAGACCAACATCTAATCTAAAGAACAAAGGACTGGACTTCTAGGCCAAGATAAAGACCAAGGCCGGACAAGGGTGTAAAGGTGTGATCTTTAAGCTCTGTTGTTAGAGCATTGACTTCAGTTTTACTCTCCACAGGTAAGTAGATTCTAGTGGTCTTAACTGACCAATTGGTATAATGTACAGTGTATTATTACGTCTCGTCGAAAGCATTCTTATTCTTATATTGTTACGACGAGACGTACGCTACATCTTGTTTGTGCATTCTACCCCAAGTGTGTAAACGGCAAACTTGCAAAGCAACCGATAAAGCTTATTGATGTATTGGTTACAGGTAACGGGTAACAGCTAAACCAGACACATTAAACAAGTCCCAGCGCCAAACAATAATTGTTGGGTTTACAATAATTGCGAGAGAAGTTTTGGGAATTAGGAATTCAAGCTCACCCATAGTTCCCGAACATAGTTAGAATACGTGAGCTGTAATTTAGGTTCAAGTTTGCTTACAACGCCAGAGGAATGAGATTTGCCTGTTTTACAAAGAATATCTGAAACATTACCCTATTCTCTTTGGCAAAAATAATGCAGGAAATGTAAAACCATAAAAAAGAACATAATTAAGCAGTTAACTTAATCCGATAAAAGCTGGGATGCATTTACGTCAATTCTCGACCTATTCAGTTCATTTTGTTGATGATACATCGGACTTTTCACCTTCAGAATCAGATGGGAAAGGTCGGTTCAAATGCTTGATAGCACCAGAAGGGATTAGGGTAATAGTCTATAAATGTTATGGTTTTTGACAAAGAGCAAGAAGCGAAAAGGTTAAAGAAAAAAGCAAATAAACAAAACAAATAGCGAATTCTGTTTAACCTACTCTTTATAACAGGCACAACTCGTGTTTTATTTGCGTGGTTAGTTTGCGCAGCGCGAAATGGTTCAGGTGGTAGAGAGCATTGGTGCCCCAATTAGGGGTTCCCGCTTCGAAACTCATGATCGGACACATTTTTTGTACCCGTTTTTGCCTCCTGGTCAGGTCAGTGTTAGTATAATGTGACCGGCTGACACACACACACACACCTCCCTCCCCCCCCCACTCCCAGAAATCCCCATTTCTACATTGTGGCATCACGTAAAGTTGTTAGATGTTAGTCTAAGGGCACGTCACCAATATAAGCGATAGTGCTGAAGTTGGACTGTAACCAACCAACTTAACGCAACAGCGTGCGGTACTCTATCTCAACCTATCATAGTTTGCTTACAACGACGCAAACAGTCAGTACGGCCAGCTTTCGAACCCGGGACTTCTCAATTAGAAGTTGTACGCTCTACCCACTAAGATAACAAATAGTATCATGCCTCCATTTGGCTCCTTATAGTTCTCTCTCTCTCTCTCTCTCTCTCTCTCTCTCTCTCTCTGTACATATCTATATTTATATGTGTGTGTGTGTGTGTCTGTGTGCCTGTGTGTCTGTGTGATAGAGAGGGAAATAAGAAATCTATCTATCAATATTTTACTGAATATGTCTTTTTTTCGCTAGACATTTTCCCTGCATGTAGTGTTTATACAAACCTGAGAGGTGGGGGCTGACGAGGGTGACAGAGATATGATGGTGGGTTTGGTGTGGGGGTAGTAGACAAGGTTATTGAAGAACTATTCAAGAGGGTGTGTTCTCAACGAATCTTCGAGAAAGGTGCCAAACATAACCATAACAGCTGTTTATATATACAGAGTATACATGTATGATTAAAAGTAATATCATTGTCAAGATAGTGTATAAATATGATATCTTTAGACTTATACTTTTCTATGTTAATTCACAATTCAGAATATAAACGTAAAATATAGAATCTTGTGTAAATTTTCTGGGATATGGTAAAATCAATGATCCTAATAATATTGTTTTTTTATTGTATCTCCCAGTAATAATTTTATTCATAATTTCCTTTTTGAATACTGTTATAGTTTTAAGAGTGCATGTGAGAAAAGCTGGTTTATTACGGCTGAAGGTAAAAAACAAAAGAAGAAAAAAAAACGGGAACGAAAAAGCCGCAAAAAAAACGCCAACTATGAAGCATGTCGTGTATTTTCATAAACGTGAGCATTAGGAAGACAATGCCATGCTAGAAATGTACCCCGCCTGTCGTGTTTGTATAAACCTGAGTGAGGGTTAGGGCGATGAGGTTGAATGATATCATTGATATGTGATCGTAGGTTGGACGAGTGGGGGAGGTGGGGGATGGGGAGTTGGTGGGAGGATATTTTAGAACTCTTCAATAGTATCTGTAATAAACGAGTCTTCGAGAATGCGTTAACCATAAAAATAACAACTGTATAGATTTACAGAGCATGTTGTGTATGATAAAAATATTACTCTAATGAAACTCTGAAAAGATTATATCTTTCAACTAGCACTTTTCAACCTTTTAAATGAAACAATGCAAAGTACAAACGTACACTAATTACTTTTTGTAAACTGGTTTGGAATATCGTGAAATTAATTTGTATTAATTGTGCTGTGTTTATTGTATAATTATTGTATTTATTTAATGTTAACGTGAGAAGTTATATCCATTGCATGTGGTTAGATCTTTTCATGTGACATGCAAAAAAACTCATGAATCAACAAATCATAACAACAACAAAACAAAATATAACGAAACAAATCCGACAGAGCCTAAAAACAAAAGAGTGTTTTGTTGTTGTTATGATTTGTTGATTCATCCGTAAAAGTTTTTTTGCATGTCACTGAAAAGATCTAACACATGCAATGGATATAACTTCTCAGTTAACATTAAATAAATACAAAATTATACAATAAACAACACAATTAATACAAATTAATTCACGATATTCCAAACCAGTTTACAAAAAGTAATTAGTGTACTTTGTACTTGTGATTGTTTCATTTAAAAGGTTGAAAAAAGAGTGTGAGTAGTTGAGCCTTAGCTTTAAATGTCTGTGTGGCAGACAGACAGACAAGAAAGGGAGCCGTTGTTCTTAGTTGGAATATTTTCTCACACGCGAACTTTTCACCATAACTGTTGTAGACTCACGTCAAATGATGAGAACTGTGCCTATCCAGGAAAGCTAGAGAGAAAAGGTTGGAGTTGTTACTAAACGTCCAACGTCAGCACTATATATACTAAAATGTGGACAAAACCCTAAACTGACGTCTGATAATTGTATGTGCTGCCACATACCAGACAGGGCGTGTAAATAAAAATTATGCACTTCTGTCTCAGTCGTTCATTTTAAACTGAAACCGATACAACTCTTTTGGAGAAAAAGCAGGTGGCATAATAATGTGAAGCTTGAGTTGAGATAGGTATCACCAGAGAGTGTGAAATTATTATAGGGAAAGGTTTCACGAGGAGAAATATGCATATATGTGTTAGGATAATTAAGACAGTTCCTTCCTTCTTTAGACCTTAGTAAAAACTCAGTCATAAATCAACTGGCTTAATTCCAAGAAAGCAATAGAGTGAGCACGCGTCACGTTAGCTTCCCGTATCAATAACATTGTGAGCTCTTTTTGTGAGACTTTTCGCTAAAAACCTATTGTTTCTCGTATCACCGTGTTTATAACATTTATTGTATGAGTGACGAAATGGGGAGACAAGACCCCCCTCCCTCCCGCGCCCCTCTCTCCTTAAGGTTTCTCGAAAAATTCTAGACGAAAAGTGAGAGGGGGTATTTCAGAACAGTCGAGTTGGTTTTATCGCCCAACATCATAACTACTTAGGCTATTTTGTGGACGGGCCCCAAGACTGACGTCTAACAATTTTACATGCTGTCACACACTAGACAGAGCGGGGATGCCATGAATCCTATCTCAGCCTATCACATTACCAAACCAGTACGAAGCGAAATCGCCAGAGCTCGAACGCGAACCTTTTGCGTTTGAAGTCGATGTTCTACCCCAGGGTCACCGCGCCCCTATTTAAGAAAAAGGAAAAAGAGTAATGGGGAAATTAGTTCCCTTCCTACCATGGCCCAATGGCGTTCCCCTCGATTTTTAGTGGAGAGGTGAATGAGTGAGTGAGTTTTTCCAAGGTCACCAGAAAAGCTTTTTAGCGGTAAGAGTCCAAGAGTAAGTTCTGACATTTTGCGCTCTGCCACACAGAGACAGTGTGGGGATACCTGGACTCTATCTATCTATCTATCTATCTATCTATCTATCTATCTATCTATCTATCTATCTATCTATCTATCTATCTATCTATCTATCTATTATATATAATAAATACACACACGCATATATTTCTACTCCTTTGTTATTCTAGTATGAGACGGATACGTTTTTCTGTTCTTTATGCCGTGTTATATAACACAAGAATGTTTAGTCTACTATGGTTAGCTATAGACAATCCAAATAGTCTAGGGTAGACGAGTAGAGGGGATTAGGTGCGGGGTTGTGTATGACTTTGTAATAGAAAACCCCATGGAATCATCTATGTGCCAATAGAAATATCAATCTATGGCAAGTAAAAAAAAAAAATTCATTTATTCTATTACAGTCCATTATAAAAATGAATGCTTCACATGAAAATTATTGATTTCACCAAACAAAAAATGATCGACGGATCATATTGAAATACACACAGCCAATTTTACGTATTTTACGTGCTTCTTTGATTATTTCAAATATGGTTTTTATTTAATTGCAAAATGATTGATGTGTATATGCTATGTATTTAAATGGCAAATGTAAATTTGAAAACAAACAATGAAAGCAATAGAAGATAGCGTTAAACAGATGTCTCTTCATCTCTTCATCTAGCTGCATAACACATATCTTTACATGTACAAAAAAATTATTTTATTTTCCAAATTTTATTTGGATAGGTGAATTATATTCTTGACTCCATTGTTCATATTATACCCAACATTTTCCAAAGAAGACCCTCTGAGACCAATATCAGGAGTGCCCAAGTAAGAGCGCCTTTTGCTTTTATTCCAACAAACAAGCCTGAATAGTTACTTTAAAAATGAGGAAAAAAAACAAACAAACAAAAAACAACAGTAATGAAATAAAAATTGACATACATCATCAATATACCCAGGTGCGATATAAAGCCATAAATACAGAATAACTTTTTTTTTTCGCAAGTTTTTTCAACAGAGTATCACACTGATCATTTTATCTTAATATCAATAAAATCGGTGTTTTTTTATCACGATAAATGGGCACCATAGTGCTAGATCTATCCAACTATGGCGGTCTTGTGTACTTGTATCTAGTTGCGCTTGGCGCCAGTGTTTCTACCCAGGGCGCACTGAAACAATGAACGCGTTTCACATCTTGGTGCGCAAACTAGCGGTGCGGAAATGGAAACGATCTCCACACAAAAAATGGAAACAAAACAAATCTTTGATGGGGGCAGCTTGCAATGCCACCTGGTTTGAGGCATATTATCAGAGACTGTGTTGTAGGCCTACCTCAATCTGGAAGAAGCGGATTCGATGTTATGGTGTTTATAGTGGGCCATAAACACCCTTTTTTATGCCACAAGACTCTAAAGACTTTTTGCTTAATTCTTGGAAGAAGTAAAATATAATCGGGAAAAATACATTTCAGCTGCTTTAAAGATATTACGCGCGACAAGGGAAAAATTACTGCTGCATGTGATTTCAAAGAATATCTCTGTGAGTGTTTGCAACTATTGTGTGTGTGTGTGTGTCTTTGTATGTTATATGAAAAAAGGTGTTGCTAGCTGTAAATCGCTTCGTGTTAACACATCCTTGAGAGTGATTTTCTGTGTTACCGGTTGGTTGGCGCGCATGAGATAAAGTAAAATAATAATCTGAATGGAACAGAGTATGGTGCTCTTACCTGAAATTGTGCTCAGTTAACCATAATAAAAATCATGATTATAAAAAGTAATAACACAAAAGCACAACTCATTTTACAAACAAAAAAAATACTGCTAAAATTAATTTTTTCTTCAATAAAGAAGATCACGAATAGATATAATCACCATAATGATAAACATTTTCATAAGACAAAAATGATCAGAACGTTAATAGAGTTACGTTTCATTTATTTCGCTGATTCCATTTTTTTCATAAACGAAAAAAACTGTTATTTCGTTGCCATTTTTTGCCCGCGTATGTGTTTCCGAGAAAGGAACGTTTTCTCATTTTCCTTTCTTATAAGCTAAGATCTTTTAATTTTGTTTAATATTGTTGTCGAAGATATATTTTAATTTTACTGTAATTATTTTAAAATGAATTAATTTTGAAGATTTGGTTTTCCCCAAAAGTTGTTTCCTTCTCTTTATCTCTGTACTTGTATTTCATTCGTTCCTATGTATCTATCTATCTATCTATCTATCTATCTATCTATCTATCTATCTATCTATCTATCTATCTATCTATCTATCTATCTATCTATCTATCAATCTATCTATCTATCTATCTATCTATCTATCTATCTATCTATCTATCTATCTATCTATCTATCTATCTATCTATCTATCTATCTATCTATCTATCTATCCATCTTCCCCTGTAAAAAATCAACAAAATGCATTTAAACTAGAGCTCAATAGAAAGAACCCCAGTGATACGGTTTCGATTGTATGATTTTTACGACCCTTCTCGCCGGATATGTTTTCCCGGAGAATTAAAAATAAACACACCAAACAGCCCTCACGCATGAAACAATCTTTTCTTTTCATTCCAGCGAACATACTAATGGAGCATCCCCGTTTTCAAATTCGATTTCCAGCAGTAATAATTTCTAACGAGTTTTCGATTCTCGGTGCCAGAATCTCTTGGGTAATGATGTTTTATGATGGATCTTTTTATATATAGGAAACAACCATTCGGGATATATACAGCCCTTAGAGTGAAGTAAATTGTATAAAAATATATCCCTTGCGAATTTATTGTGCGGAAATTTATATAAGGGGATGGAGCAGCAATAAGAGAATGGATACTATTGTATGTCTGTCTCTTTGAATAGTATTATTATTGTATTACTTTTTAAAATATAAATCACACTATATAATCCGCCAAGGAAATCTGTTTACAAAATACAGACAAAACAATTATGGGCGTTTCATCCTGTTTTGTTTTGAGCACAAAAATAGCATAGAAATACAACTAAAGGTAACTATATATCCACATTATAAACACAATTTTTTCTGTATCTAAATTTAGTTATGGTTATTTTATATAATGAATGGAACAAACGACATAGCTAATATAACCACCGCCACAGATACTGTAAGACGTTTAAAAACATAGGCATACACTTTGTAATTTTAATCAAGAAATATTCTATAATTCAAGGCAAGAACATAATCTAATGTCGCTTTTGGATTTTAATATAAATATATTTGCACGTATAGCGTCTTAAATGTCAGTCTCTTTTGGATGATATTTTGTGGGACGTCTAGACATATTGGTTAAACAAAGAGCTGCTTATTTGGCCCTTCATACACAAACCTTTCTATTTTGTCTAAGTAAGAGAGTCTATTGATGTAAAACTTCCATACAGAATAACATAAATAGATACAAAAGTAAACATGGCTACAGTGGAAGATGATAATTGAACATTCCAAATGTCTCCCTAATTGGTGTTAAAATAACATTATTGCACGTTGTTTTCATGCATTTATCATATGCAAAGTAAAAATTTCATGCATCAGTTAAGGAGGATTTTATTGAAAGTTGGAAAGTAAACTGTTTAATATGACTAATCTGCTTGTTTATGGAAATGCATTTTACATTTTAGTTTATCAATTTGTTATTGTTATTCAGGGGGATGATGATCATGATTGATAATGATGATAATGATGATGATGATGATGATGATGATGATGATGATGATGATGATGATGATGATGATGATGATGATGATGATGATGATGATGATGATGATGATGATGATTATGATGATTATGATGATGATGATGATGATGATGATGATGATGATGATGATGATGATGATATTTATGATCATTGTGGTAGTGATGCTGCTGCTGCTGCTGATGATGATGATGATGACTATGATGGCAGAAAGATAGAGAGAGTTTGAGAGAGATAGACAAATAGAGAGAGACCGAATGTTTTTGAGGAAGAGAGGGAAAGAGAGAAACAAAGAGAGATAGAAGGAGAAGGGCACAGAGTGAGAGAAAGACATAGAAAGAAAACGAAAACGAAAAAACGAAAAAAAAAAGAGAATGATGTATGAAACAAAAATCGAAGAGGGGTGAAGGGTAAAGACACAAACACTCACACACGCATACAAACACACAGAACGAGTCCAGAATGTAAATTCTTAATATGAAATGTGCGTGCTTATCCCAATAAATGCTAATTGCATGGGAGCAAGGACGGTCGCGGATCCTAACAAAGATGGAACGACGAAAAATTACCTCGTCCAACCCTCCCAAGATAATCTAATTGGGGTGCCTCTGGTTTATACAAACCACTGTAATTTCATTGCGTTCAAATTTGCTGCTTGGGAGAGAAATGGAATTATTCAATAACTTTTCCCGGTATAAGCTGTTTAGATAATTATATACATATAAGCCGCTGGAATTAATTTGCTTTCAGTAGATAATTTCCTAACATTATTGTAATAATTGCTTGAATCAATTTCTGTAGCAATATTATTATGGAGACTTTGTGATAACGCACTTCATGTCGAAAACGGAGACGATAGATTAGATTTTGCTTCGAGATCCAATCAAAAATCTATATTCTTCTCATATAGCCAATGAGCGGTCCCAACACTCTATGCCCTTTGGGCGTGGTTATGTTATTCGTTAACGCCATGTAATTTCAAAGCCTATAATTCTCGAAAGAAACAACGTTATTTTACGGCATGTGAGAGAGATCCCTTTCCATGATGCTAAGCTTAGAATGCGTTCAAGACATAGCTTAAGATTGATGTTTTCTCCAATCCAAAAAGTTTTCCGCGCATGAGAAAAAAAAACAACCCTTTTTCTGTTCCACCAAATAACAATACATAAGTTTCCCGAAACTCGCCGCCATATTGCACTAGGCAAGCGCATTTGTTTTTCGGAAAGAAAATGGATGCTCTTTGTACACTTTTGAAGGGCTGTTTGCGCTTCTGCGGAACTCCATATTCTGTGGAGGCTAAAAGGAAACACAGCTAGATCAATAAGTGGTTATGATTTAATTATTATCTTAAGAAGGTTTGAAGCTAAGTTGTTTATGTCTAACCATCATTACTAATACATAGTAATTTTCCTGTAGAGTCTGTAAAGCTCTTGAATTTGTCTTTAAATAATGTATATTACTGTGATGTACTGGGAAGTATTTATGAAGCTCTTTGTTTATTTACTTTCTCTTTCCATTTTTTCTATTTCTGTATTATATATTTTCATATATGAAATTGATGTTAAAGTAATATTTTTTTTAAATGAAGCTTAAAACCTATAGTGAGTGATGTTAATAAAAAAGGAGAGACAGAGAGAAAAAACAAATTTAGCGTTTACCTGATTGCATAACCTCACTTAAGCATACAGCACTATTTCCCCTCAGTTAGCCCGATAACTTCTCTAGAGCAGAGAGGCTGAGGTTATTTTGGTAGATAATATCTTAAGTTAATACCCCGTGAAGAATTGCCCCCGTATGATCGCCCAATATATGATTGAACACAAGGGAGAGAGAGAGAGTGAGAGAGAGGGAGAGAAGAGAAGAGAAAGGGCTAGATAGAAATTGAGAGAGATCCAGAGAGAGAGAGCGAACGAGAAAAGAGAGAGAGAGAGAGAGAGAGAGATAGAAGAGAAGAGAAAGGGCTAGATATAAATTGAGAGAGATCCCAAACACCGGGACAGAGAGAGAGAGAGAGAGAGAGAAAGAGAGAGAGAGAAAGAGAGAGAGAGAGAAATGGGGAGAGAGAGAAAGAATAGAAATTGGCATACAAAGATAGACCAATAGACATACAGAGAGAAGGACAAATAGAAAGACATGCAGACTGGCAGAGATAGATGTATATCAAATATCGAGAGAGAGAGAGAGAGAGAGGGAGAGAGGGAGAGAGAGAGAGGGAGAGAGAGAGCGAGAGAGAAGTGAAGGTAGTAATATCGACAGTGATAGAGACAAGATTTTGGATCATAACCTTCCTAAAGCCTTGAACACAGTATTCTATCACATCAACCCGGGATTTTTTAAAGAACATAGAGGCTGACGCTATTTTGGTGGGGGGATATTGTAAAGTTAAATAACCGTGCAGAATTTCTCTCTTATCATTATCCAATATCTGCTCAAACAGAGAGAGAGAGAGAGAGAGAAACAGAAGAAAACCACGTCGCCTGAGGAGAGCTACGGCTCGAAACTCCGGAGTCGCGACAGGCAAG
>RQTK01000251.1:83072-85572 GCA_003991915.1 Elysia chlorotica
CTACTACTACTACTACTACTACTACTACTACTACTACTACTACTACTACTACTACTACTACTACTACTGCTGCTGCTGCTGCTACTACTACTACTACTACTACTACTACTACTACTACTGCTGCTGCTGCTGCATACATTGTTGTCCAATCGTGTGTTTCGAACCGGGGATCTATCGGTTGCGAGACCATCGCTCTATCTATTAATTAAGCCACTTCGCCTCCCATTACTACAGATGGTAAGCTGTCAACCTAACTGACTTTCAATGTGCACAATTTTCTACTCCAAGAAGGGCAACAACAAGAATATAACCAAAAAACAACCCAAAACAACAACATTAAATATAATGTACCGTACATTTTCCCCTTAAGTTTCGCATTTCTAGAACTGCAGTCGGCTAGAATCGGGCAAAGATTGAGACAAATCTTACTAGATTAAGACTTTAGATCCAGCGCTAAGGTTAAAGGATCCAGTTTGCATCTTTAAATGGGTGCCACAACAGTCCGTTGAGACAACCCTTGTCTTTGTCTCTGATTATCTGTCTGTCTGTTTTATCTCACTAGGCTTTCTTTTATTCATTAGCTCCAGTTCTGGTTGTTTTTTTTCCTGGTTTTACGGCGTACAGATGTACTCTTGATAATTATGTTGTCTGTTTTTCCCGGATTTTTTTCATTCTCTGTTTTTTTGTTTAAAATTCTGTTTAACCTTCTCTCTGCCTTGATCAGTGGGTGTTTTCCTTTATTCTGTCTGTCTGTCTGTCTGTCTGTCTGTCTGTCTGTCTTTCTTTCTCTCTCTCTACTTTTTGCTCTATCTCTTACTCTTTCTTTCGCCCCTTCTCCCTGTATCTCCTTTCTTTTTTATTTTTATGAACTGTTGTACAGTTAACTTACTCTACAAACCCACATACAATTTTTATCTCTTTGATTCTTGTACACACACCAAAATTTAGTTATTTCCTGACATCCTTCATTTAATGTGTTATCCTCAAAAACTCAGTTTATTTTTTCCTTGTCTTAAAAAAATTAACATTTCCTTCATTTGTTTGCTTTCCTTTCCTCTCTGTATTGTGTAAACTATCTTCTTCCTCCTATAGTCTGGTTCATGACAACACAAAGCTTTTGTAGTCCCAGCCAAACCCTACTGGTTGGGTCGGTGTCAGTATAATGTGCGCGGCTGAACAGGAGTCCAGGTCTCTCCCTTTCTCATGTGAGACAGCACGTAAACTTATCAGACGTTAGTCATGGAGCCCATCTACACTATGTACTTATACGGTGGTGACTTTGGACGTTAAACCATTCACTACTAGAACCTTGTGAAAATCTACTTCCTGGAAAATCTACTAGGCTATATGAGAAAATTAAAATGGCCGCCTATAACTTTTTTTTACGAAGGCGATGTAAAAACAAATAAACGGGCCAAATATACTGTTTCTGATTCCACTAGATAAGGTTGGAACATTCTATCTATCTAGGCCTTTGTCGATTCAACTGTCACAAACTCTACACCCCTCACTGTGGAGACAGCGTGATTCTAGAGCCTGGATTCTCTCTAACGTATAAGATGACATCAATCGACACACACACTGACAGATATCGACTTGCTATGCGCCTTTCAGATCCATGGTGTTCTTGTTTTGGGGTCGAGTACAACCAAAGAGTTTGAAATAGTGAGAGGTTTCACGCCGAGGATTTTGCGTTAAGTTTGAGCTGGTTTAACGTCCAACAACAGCATTGTATATGCTATATTGTGGACGGACCCCAAGACTTACGTCTGACAATTTTATGTACTGCCACACACGAGACAAGGCGGGAAAATATTGGTGTCTCGGTGTGTCTGTTTATTTCTCCGTCTCTCACTCTCTCTTTCCCTCTCTCTCACTCGACCTCTCTCTCTCTCTCTCTCTCTCTCTCTCTCTCTCTCTCTCTCTCTCGATTTATCCTTTACATTCCTCTATTATGTTTCTCTTTACTCCATCTGTTGTTTTTTTCTCCCTTTCTCTTTCTCCACCGCTCTCTCTCTATCTCTCTCTCTCTCTCTCTCTCTCTCTCTCTCTCTCTCTCTCTCTCTCTCTCTCATCTGCCTATCTTCCTAATCTCTAACGCTCTATAGTCCTCTTCACCTAACTGAGAAATCATCTAAATCTTCTTCGGTGTAGACGTCAGCCGCCAAAGGAAAAAGACGGGACTCTGTGGGTGGCGGAAGATTACAGCTCTGATGGCTGTGCCAAGGCTTGACAAGCAGAGTTCTGTGTCTGCGCAAGAATACACAAACTAGCATGATGGAATCCTTGATAATGACAAAGTCCTGACTCGTTGTTAATCCTTCGTTTTTTATATGTAGCAGCAATGATCTGAACATTTTTAAAGAAAATATAATACATGGAATTAACTTTATTCTAAAGTTAAACTAAACAAAGTTCTCCTTAAAGACACACCTGTCTAAAATGTTCACTGGTTGGGTCGGTGTCAGTATGTGACCTGCTGAGACAGAGTCATGGAATA
>RQTK01000251.1:90572-94558 GCA_003991915.1 Elysia chlorotica
TGCATCTTGCCGCAGGGAACGCTGCTCTTTATATTATCAAGTACTGATTTAGATCTAGACGTTCATGTATTCCTAACCCTCAGACAGGGTGTTATTAATGATATTAAATCATTGTGTTTCTACAAAGAATTTGTATAATTCATTTTTTTCTGTAAATGTCGAGAAGATAGCGTGTCCGAGTCCAACTTTTGATCACATATAGGAACGCGATTTATGGAATCAGCGCCACAAACACACAGTAAATTAAAATGAGACCGGCTTAGATAGTTTTTCAGTTCTCGGCGCCCTGTCTCGTGTGCAGCACAAAAATTATCAGACATCAGTTTAGAGCTCCGTCCACAATATAGCCGATAGTACTCACGTTGAACGTTAAACATCCAGCTAAACTGAATTCAAAACGGTAAAGTCAAGAATCAAAGGAAAGGAATTTCTAAAGCAATAATTCTAAAGGAGCGCGAAGTTGTTTGATAAACCCTTTTATCACAATTCAATTTACGCCTAATTCTATGAATAATAACCTAAATCCGATGTATCGAATTGGTTGTGCTAAAAGGGTTAAAAGCGACTATCGAATGTTTAGATAAATGGCTCAGGGAAACTAGACCTACTAGCAATTCTATTACTCCAGAGATGACAGAATAATTCCATAGAGTGATTGCCCTTTGCTCCGATATGGCGCACTCTATCAGGGGAGATCAGTATGTGTCTGTCAAAGATTTTTCTCTGAACAAAATTTGTTTCCCCTGTGTTTTTTTAAAAGATTACGGTTCTTGTTTTTACAGTGTTTGGAGAGTTGTTATTTTCGGGGGGGGGGGGGGGGGTCTTTTTAATTGAGTTTTATTTTTGGTACCCTCAATTACTGTGAAATTGCCAGGCTTGATGAGATTAAAAAAAAACGTTAGGAGATGGAGAAATAACGATACAAACAAACAATGTAAGAGTTGAGTCTCTCTACGTCTCTCTGTGTATCTCTCTCTCTTCCCCCCCCCCTCTCTCTCTCTCTCTTTGCTTCCCTTTCTCCATGCCCAACACAATCAGTATCAAGTCCCAACCTGTCCTATCCCAGTCCCACTGTACAGAGCCTGTGGACACCACGGACCTGTGCAACAGGCCCAACCCAATTTGCTTATCGTTATCATCACCTGAGTGACCCCCGGGCACTACAAGATTGGGGGCTTTGCGATAACGCGTCTTACAGTGAAACCAAGACGGTAGCTCAGTCAATCCACATCGGCTTATAAAGCATAGCTTTATCTTGGACTGAAGAAGTCAATAAGCACTCAGAAAAACATGTAGTTATACATAATGGTCTTGATTATGTATTCCATATTACAGCATGGTGATCAATTTTGGAGAGTTTTTATTTTCGGGGAAAGGGGGGGGGGGTGCTTGTTAGAGGTTGTTATTTTTTTTTTGGTACCCTCAATTACTGTGAAATTGCCAGGCTTGATGAGATTAAAAAAAAACGTTAGGAAATGGAGCAATGGCAATACAAACAAATAGCATAATAGAGTTTTAAACATTTTTTTAAAGAGACGAGAGAGATAGAGATGGAGAAAGAGATATGAGAGGGAAAGAGAAAGAAGAGAGAAAAAAGAGAGGGAAAAGTTAAAAGAAGGGAAAATGGATAAATCATGGCTAGAAAAAAATATTAGAGCGACTAATTAATATAAGGGTGAGAATTAGTAAGATTATAGAGAGGTCTGTGCCCTCTTGTTATTAAGATTTGAATAACATCCACAACTGATCCGACAAAAGTAGAACCTACGATAAGATATTATACTACTCACCATGCTTTATGATATACATCTAAGAGCGACTATACAATGTTTAGCAGATTGTCTCAGTGAAACCGGATCTAGCAATTATGTTATTACCCTAAAGATGACAAAAGTTTGGACAAATAAAGAACCATAAAAAAACTAAATTTTGAAGTAGTCGAAAAGAAGGGCAAGGTTGTTTAATACGAGGGTCTATAGAATGTTTAGAAAATTGGCTCAGTGGAACGAGTAATATTTCGTTTACCCTGATGATAGATGATAGATGATAGAATTATTCGATGGAGTGATTGCCCTTTACTCCGATATGGGGTACTCCATCCTGGGAGAGCATTATGTGTCTGTCCAAGTCAAAATTGCCTCGCTTTTCTGCTTGTTCGGTTTTTCTTTTTCTTTGGAGCAATGTAAGGGGGGAAAGGGGGGGGGGTGAGGAGGTTTTAATTCACAATTATTGGTTGAGTCAAAAACGTATTCAATTGGCACTATGTAGAAAAAATCCATTTTTGAAGTTAAATAGAAGAAAACAAGTAAAAATAACAATTCATTCGATAGCAATCACGTCAACGTGTAATGTTTTTTCTATTCCCAGAAAAATGTGCAATTCTTAACGAGGCCAAAAGGTAAAATAAGACAGTGACAATTTCACACATTGCCACATATACAGAGCAGGGTATCATAAATTTGATCGTAGCTGGGCGTAGAATAATTTTTATTCTTATCAATCTATTATTGATCCAACCAAAACAGAGTCGAACCAACCGAGGACAAACTCCGAGACTTGCATAAGTAGAGGTGCGCACACTAGCGTCTGATCTACTATACTTATAATTATAGCAATGGTTATATGCTTAGATTCGCCTTTATTTCTCTTTTTTCTCAATTTCCTCTTCTCTCTAAATCTCTCTGTGTATATATCTCTTTGTCTCTCTCTCTCTGTCTCTCTCTCACCCTTTCTCTATCTCTCTCTTTATCTCTCTCTCTCTCTCTCTCTCTCTCTCTCTCTCTCTCTCCTCCTCCTCTCTCTTTGCTTTCCTTTCTCCCCATACAATCAGTATCAAGTCCCAACCTGTCCTATCCCAGTCCCACTGTACAGAGCCTGTGGACACCACGGACCTGTGCAAGCAGGTCACTACAAGATTGGGGGCTTTGCGATAACGCGTCTTACAGTGAAACCAAGACGGGAATAATAATAAAGTGCATTTATATAACAGCTTTCCCATATTGCTGCTCAAAGCGCTTTACATGTGTTAATCCTTATCGGCGTTTAAACTCTATTGGTTGGTTCGGTGTCAGTATAATGTGACTTGCTGTCTCGTGTGTGGCAGCACATAAAATTGTCAGAAGTTATTCTTGGGGCCCGTACACAATATAGCCTATATAGTGCTGATGTTTGACGGTAAACCAACTCAACAACAACAGCGACGACATATAAACCTTGATTATGTATTCCGTAATAATTGTGTGGATCACAAAGCCTATATTGTCGCAACTTTCGGTTGGTTTTTTGATTAAATAAATCGACAAGTTGTTGTTGTGAAGTTGGTATTTATATGTCCAAAGTTAACATTAAGGTTTTATCACTAATTTGTTTGAAAACAAAAAACAAAACAAAAAAACCGTAACAAACAAGCTACGTTATATATTTATTGAGTAAGAACAGTCATGAAAGACCAATATACGTCCTGGAATGAGCATAGAAATAAAAGGTCTAGTCTTTCGGTTAATTGTGTGAGTGATTAAAATGTCTTAAAGTCCATTGTCAGAAGCTGGTCAGAATCGTCGAATAGTACTGAGAGTTTGGGGGGCGCGGTGGTCCTGGGCTAGAACATCCATTTCCGACGTAAAAGGTCCGTGGTTAATCAGACTGACGTCTGACAATTTTATGTGCCGCCACACACGAGACAGGGAGGGGATACCATGATCCCTGTTTCAGTCGGTCACATTAAACTGACACAGATCCAACCCGCAATGGGGGCGGCATCGACAGAGCTCAAACCACGGACCTCCTGCGTCTTAACCCAATGTTCTTGAGAGAATTCGCGAATTTTTCCGCGAAAGGATCGACGTTACATTTCTCCTATCATCTTTCAAAGAAACTCTTTCAGGTAATTGGATTTTGAATTACACTGCCTGTCCGTCTCTCTCTCCCTCTCCCTCTCTCTCTCTCTCTCTCTCTCTCTCTCTCTCTCTCCCGCTCTCCCCTCTCTC
>RQTK01000251.1:100532-123372 GCA_003991915.1 Elysia chlorotica
TCTCTCACTCTCTCTCTCTCTGTCTCTCTCTGTCTCTCTCTCTGTCTGTCTCTCTCTCTCTCTCTCTCTCTCTCTCTCTCTCTCTTGGTTTAAAATCTACTAGGTCTCAAGAAAAGTCCTTCAGGGCGATCCCATTGTGAGGTAACCCAGAGTTGGTTCGTCATACTGGCATCGTCATAACCAATAGAGAAAACATAGTTGCCAGAGCGGGGTCTCGACCCACAGGCCTCCGCGTTAAAAGCCGATGCTCTGATCACATCTCTACCACATCTCCTCCTGGGGGCGCGGTAGCCTTGGGGTAGAACATCGGATTCCGACGCAAAAGGTCCGTGGTTCGAGCCCTGGCGATTTCGCTCCCTACTGGTTGGGTCGTTGTCATTTTAATGTGACCGGCTAACACAAGAATCATGGTTTCTCCGCCCTTTCTTGTGTGTGGCAGCGCATACAATTGTCAGACGTCAGTCTTGGGACCCATACACAATATAGCCTATATAGTGCTGATGTTAGACGTGAAACCAACTCAACTTCTCACCTCAATTACCCCGCCTCTTCACCCTCCCCTCATTCTCTTGATACCCGTTCACAGTATAACCAACATAGTCCTGACCCAACAGCTTAAGCTACAAACTCAACTCAAATCTCCTTTAACACCTCGTCCTGGTACAGGTCCACTGGAACAACCCCAGGCGTCTGGCTGGTCTCACCGACTCTTCGGGCATGAAGCTCCATCTGACCCCCCAGCTCCGACAGTATGACGCGGGGATGCTGGTGGTAGGACAGCGCTTTATGCAAATACCGAACCCGGAGGAAGAAGGTATTATCAAAAATTGTTAACAAGTTGATTTTCACTTGTATTGTTTATGATTGTCGTGGGACAGCGCTTTATGGAAATACCGCACTTTTGCTTTTATTTCTTAGGTTGATTTTCACGTTGTTGTTTTTTTTATTTGTTGGTCGCAGGACAGCGCTTTATGACTTTAAAACTTTAAAACTGCGCTATGTACATGTATTATATTTTTTTTAGAAAATGAGAAGACGTATATCCGCTGAAGATTTACACAAAGCAATACACATGACCGAAAACTTGACTCAAGTATCTTTTCGCCTAATTATGCGCAGATTCGAAAAAGAAAAAGCAAAGTCCACAGTACAATGAGCGCATACAAAGCAAAGAGTTTCTTGAAGAATCTTTATTGCAGTCTCGAACTGTATTGAACAGAAGCGGAATCCAATATTGTTATGGTTTCAACATATAGTGCTACAAGATGTTAGGAATTGTCCTGAACAAAGTGACAAATCTAAAAAGAAGAAACATCCTTGCGTTTCGTTAACTCCCTCTCTCTGTGTCTCTGTCTCTGACTACCATTCTTTGTCTTTCTTCTTTTCTCTGCTTGTCTTTCTTTCTCGGTTTTCTCTCTCTCCCTCTCTCCCTCTCTCTCTCTCTCTCTCTCTCTCTCTCTTCTATTTCATCTCTCTCTGTATGACGTGTCTTCACTTCCATCCCACACCAGGTCCGAGACAAACAGAGTTTTCCGCAGTTTGCCCGTCGCACTGTACACAACAGATGTTCAAGACGCCTATCTACATCACGTCAGCTGTCAACCACATGCATTATCTGGGTAAGGACAAATCACTGGTGAAGAATAACAGTGTTAAAAATTGTGATTATTGATGATTCCTTCATTTCTCTTCCCACCATATACACAATCCCCGCCATGTCTCGTGTGTCGCAGCACATACAATTATCAGACGTATGTCTTGGGGCCCGTACACAGTATAGCCTATATAGTGCTGATGCTGGACGTTAAATCAACTCAACAACAACAGCAACAACAACAACAACCCACCATATACTCACATACCGTTTCGTATTGTTACACATTAAAAATCTCCAACGGCACCGTTTTCATAATAAATATTATTATCATCATTATCATCATCATCATCATCATCATCATCATCATCATCATCATCATCATCATCATCATCATCATCATCATCATCATCATCATCAAAATCAGCGTTTTGATCATCTTCATTTCTATTCTCGTCGTCAATGGATATTTTCACAATTGACATAATTATGTACCTGTACACATTAACAAAATTAACATAAAAGTATGTATGTTTTTTATTATAAATGTTCATAAAAATTCCCTCCTTCATTCTAGTCATGCATGTTCACTGAAACACGCTGAAAAAGGTTCTAAAATAAATATTAAAAGAAAATAATTTTTTCAATCATCACTACATCTCTTTTGGATAACCGAAAGAGATGTATCGATATATCCACGAATTTAATCAAGTAAAACAAAGAATATTTAATTTTTATTTGGACTTCCTATTACATCAATGACTGTACAAGTAGTTTTATCTTAAATGCAAAATAATGTTGGATCGGTTGTTTGAATAAATGTGCTAAAAGAGTTCTCTTTCTGAAGGTGCTCCAGCCCATACTGTATTATGCGTAGCTCTGCTTCTATTACTCTTTAACAAACTGATTGTGCTTGACATGAAAAAGTATATATATTTTTTTATTATAAATGTTCATAAAGTATTTCCTCCTCCATACAAAACATGAATGTTCACTGAAACACATTGAAACAGCTCTAAAGTTTACAAAAAGGACTTTTGCAATCATCTCTACTTCTCTTTTGGAGGACTAAAAGATATTTGTCGATATTTCACAAATCGAATCCAGTAAAAAAATTAAAGAAATTTGGCTTTAGCGTTGGACTACCTACATACATCAATGACTCTACATGCAAAAAAAATGTTGTATTCTTTATTTGAATAAATTTGGTGAAAGAGTCCTCTTTCTGAAAATGCTCCAGCCTGTACTATTATTATGCGTAGCTCTGCTTCTATTACTCTTTTCCAGGACATCACCAAAGCATTAAATTGTACAAAAACAACACAGTGGATCGGGTGATTACAGACCAGGACGACTGGAGCTACGACGACCCTCTCATTTACAAGTAGGTACATTATAACACACACTGCAACCAGGACTTTTACTCTTTGTTTCCCAATGTCTTGTCAAACAGCATGGAACCAAATGTACATTATAACTGGCGATTCTTTAAATCAACAACTGGTGTAGATGAAAGTAAGAAATAATCTATCTACAGACAATATTTCATGCAGAAAGGAAAACGATGGCCGTGCGTTTGTAATTCAGTACCGAATGTTAATATGTTATATAAATAACGAGGACAGAAAACTAATATCATTTTCCTTTTAGAGTAAATGCAATGATTAAATAACTGAAAAAAAAAATAAAACAAACAGAAACAAAAAGAACTAAACGAAGAATGTTATTATTAGTCAATGTTTATAAAACACAACAAATAGGTTATATTTCCATGTTAGAAATTTATTATAATTGACGAATCTGGCAGTGAGGCATATCAAAAGGCATTGTTACACCTTTTCTGACATATTATTTTAAGTTCCGATGCACTGTCTTTCTGGTCTTGTAAGCAATTTCAATGCATTATTAACCAATTAGCTGTAATGCAAAAGCTATGCTTTTACGTTAAATAAAGCATTCCTAATAGACTCTTTAACCGCCATTTTAACTCATATTCATATCGATTACATGTAAGCGGCAAGATAGACGTTAATTGAAATATAAAAAGCTGAAGTCTTCAAATCTGCAAAAACACTTTTTCTTTATCGGTTCAAAAGGTATGACTCCCTCCCCACCCTAACACACACACACATGTATCTATTTTATACACGTCTCTTAAACGAAAACTGAAAACACAGACTACAATTTAGGAATATATTTCATGTTTTTTTTTTATTTTACTCTTTTCATTTTATTATCCACCCCAGTTTCAAACAGGCCATTAAAGTGGAGCCTGGGCACGAGATTCGAACCCTGTGTACTTACAAAAGACCATCTGCGTCCAATCCTGTGTGCTGGGGGGAGGCCACCTCGGACGAAATGTGCTTTGGTTTCCTTACGTACTACCCACGTCAGGTGAGTGTGTCTTCTCTGTTGTTGTTGTTGTTGTTGTTGTTGTTGTTGTTGTTGTTGAGTTGGTTTAACGTCCAACATCAGCACTATATAGGATATATTGTGGACGGGACCCAAAATTGACATCTGACAATTTTATGTGCTGCCACACATGAGACAGGGTGGGGATAACATGACTCTTGTCTCAGCCGGTCACATTCAACTGACACCGACCCAACCAGTAGGAAGCGCAATCACCAAGGTTCATGTCTTATCTGATACTAAATAGAGTAGAATTTATTACTGTCAAATGATTGTTAATATAGGTCTACAATTTGCATAAATTAAGGAGAATCCTGGTGTAAAAATAACACAAATTGTAAAAAGTGCAACGCTTCTACCACCTTAACCCATTTACTAAATCTTTTACATAGATAAACAAAACTCAGTCTACTACTATTACTTTGAGGTCTAAGTTTGAAGCACCTTTGTTCGAAAACCCCAATTGCAAAGGTGACAGAGAGAACGAAAGAGAGAGAGAGAGAGAGAGAGAGAGAGAGAGAGAGAGAGAGAGAGAGAGAGAGAGAGAGAGAAAGAGAGGGAGGGAGGGAGGATCAGACAGACAGGTTGAGAGACAGATAGGCAGATAGACATACAGTAAGAAAGACAGACAGGCAGAGTGAGAGATAGAGGAACGAACGAAAGAAATAAAGAACGTCAGATATCTTTTTTTGTTTTGTCACACACGAGACAGTGCGGGGAAGATCTGAACTCCTTTCTCATTGGGTCACATTATACTGACACCGACTGAACCAATTGTAAACGAAATCGGACAAATACTTTTATCGATCATGGGATTTGAACCAGAGACCTCTTGAACAGGAGACCAAAGCTCTACCATTTATACGTGTTCGCCTCCTAAATTCGATTGACCATACACATATATGTTTCTTTCATGTACTGCCACTCATGTGACAGTGCGGTTAGAACTAGGCTCCTGTCTCAGTCGGTACATTGGACTGACAAAGACCCATAAAAAAAATGTTATCTATCGTGGGGTTAAAATCGGGAAGCTACCTATTAAATAAAATAAATGTTTCGCTTTCTCCAAACGAAATTTTTGACGAAATCTCCCACACAGAGCCTAGGCCACCCCTGGTGTGTGTCTATGAAGTCGTTCCCGTCGTGCGAGCGCCACTTGCCGGCCTTGGGGAGGAGACCGTTTGACGGGTGTCCGTGGTGGGATTTCAGGAACACCAGCCACCCTGACACCCGTCACCGTATTGGCCGAGTGGTCAAGCTATGCTACACTGGACAACCAGGCTTGGACACTCTGGTCTGTTCCCAGAGATGTCGCGAGGTGGTCAGCGAGATTGTCGCACACCCGTGTATTAAGGTAAGGAATGTGTTTGTCGTGCCGCAGGGTGTACCACTTTGTGATCCCGTCGTCGTGTGGTGGGTTGCGGTAGCTCGAGGGTATAACTTCGATTTTCTACGCAGGTGGTCCCCGGTTCGAGTCCCGCTCTGGTGAACTTGTCACCTTCTGGTTGGGTAGGCGTCTGAGACATAAGCATATTATTTCCTCAACTTAGGAGAGGTTAAAATTGTCCTAGAGACAGTCCCATGTTCTCTGAACAAAAGTTATTTTTTTCGCTTTTTTTCTTTTTATAGTGTTTAACTGGGACGCGGTAGCGCTGGGGTAAGAGCGTCGGAATCCGATACAAACGGAACACGTTCCAACCCTTTAAAGACGAACCTATTTATGCCAGCTTTTTTAGAGGTGTATACTTGTCTTTTTTAAAACTTGATTACCCTTATTATCACATAAAACAGACTACTTTTATTTTCTTTACAAAGGTACATGTACGATTGTATTTCTCTGACCGGTATTTTTTGTATACGTTAGATTTATGTCGTATGGTTGTGTGTGTGTGGAGGGGGGCGGTTCCTAACTAAATGTCTTTCGTAAGCCAAATTTAAACCTACTATTTCATAATTTAATTCAAGCACAAACTGATTTTCACCCCGCTATTCCAGGGGAAGACTGGCAGTTACATGATAGACTGGTTCAAGAAAGCTGCCCCCATCACCAAAACGTTCATGGACGCGGTAGTTACTTGCTCTTGCGGAAACTTCGACTACTGTGACCGGAAGTATCATGGCGGACTTCTGGGTAGCAGACGTGAGGAATTCTGTCCGACATCGCTTGCGATTTCTTCATCTGGGGATAAATTGTTACTATGGTCCTTTTTTGTTTTAGTATATATTTTAGGCTTGTGACAAATTTGAAGGTTATAACAGTTTACTTTTTTTAAATGATTGTAGATAAGGGGTTGAAAAGACGGTAATGTAGGACTGAAGAACTTGAAGTGAAATGCTTGAGAATTGAATTGCAAACTTAGGAATTTGTAATTATAACTCAAACCACAGTGCCATTTGAATTCTACGTGCCATAATATGACTTTTTGTATTGCATCAATGTATTATAACTAAGTTGGGGCTGTTATAATCAGGAATAAAACGCGTGTGGTGTTAATGGCCTTACACTTTTGCACTCTCTCGAGCATTACATTGATCAATGGTTTTAAACCGCTTAATAGCATAAAAACATAATACATTTATGTACTACATTAATCAATTCATGTTTTGCAAAAGAAATTTTTTTTTTCAATGTGATATTTGAATAAGTCTTACAAACAGTGATTTTGTTATTAGCGTATTCATTTCTATTTTAAAATAACACCAGTGTAGCTTCAAAATCTATGCAATATTTTTTCATTAAAATACTTTGTAATAAAATGAGTTAGGGTTCATGTGAGAAATAGAGAGGTTGATAGTAATATTGTGTACTATGGGGGAAACCAAGATAAAGCAGGTGTAGATATTTATACATGGTGCGGACGAGAGAGAGAGAGCGGGAGATAGAGATAGAGAAAGAGAGTGTGAGAGAGGGAGAGAAGTAAAAAAAGAGAGAGATAGAGATAGAGAGATAGTGAGAGAGAGGTAGGGGGGAGAGAGAGCGGGAGATAGAGATAGAGAGAGAAAGAGAGAGAGGGAGAGAAGGAAAAGGAGATAGAGATAGAGAGAGAGTGAGAGAGAAAGAGGGGGAGAGAGAGCGGGAGATAAAGAAAGAGAAAGAGAGAGAGCGGGGAGAGAAAGAGAGAGTAGGAAATGAAAGGAAGAAGAAAAAAACTAGGTGCTCAAGATCAAGAGATTGGCAAAGAGGAATATGTATGCAACAGGCTGGAATATAATAATTATTATATTATTCAAATTAGTTACGCATTGGTGGAAGTGAAAGAAAAAAAACTGTTAAAAGTGTCTGAAAGATATAAAGATACAGATATGGAAAGAAAGAGAGAGAAACTATAGAAAGATAGAAGAAAAGAGTGAGAGAGGGACAGAGGACAAAATAATGAAGGAAAGAAAGAGAGAGAAAGACACTGGTGAAATAAAAGAAAAACAAAAAATTAAGGCGGTGAATGGTCGCTATAATTCAATGATGTACATAATTTTGGTTTGGTTGTTGCTTTTTGTTATTATCATTATTTTATATTCGTTTTTACCCCTAAATGTATTGTATGTCAGTTAAGAAAATAAACCAAAGATTGTTAATGATCATAATGTAACAACCACTATTGTTTGTGCCTATGTAACTGGTGGATTAAAGAAATTATGTGGAATAAACATATGTTTACTACAATCACGAATCATGCAGTATTAATCATTTCATTAATTCATAACGTGTCTGTTTACAATTGATAAGTTTCGCATTGATTTAAATTGGTTGTTTAAATCCCAACCTGAACATTATATATACTATATTATGGGCGGCTCTCAAGATTTATGTCTGACAATTTCACATCCTACCCTACAGAGACAGTGAGCGGATACCTAAACTCCTGTCACTTAACAAAACAACCAAAAAACATCACAAACAACATAAACAACAACAAAAGCAAGAACAACAACAACAACAACAACAACAAACGAACAAACAAAAAAAAAACGTTGCCTAACGAGAAGGTCACCTTATTAGTTGAACAAGAGTCGAGCACAAAAACGTTACCACAGTATTAAGATTAGAAAGAAAGGGGGGGAGGATAGTGTGAGACAGAAAGCGAGAGAGAGAGAGAGAGAGAGAGAGAGAGAGAGAGAGGAGAGAGAGAGAGAGAGAGAGAGAGAGATAGAGAGAGAGAGAATAAAAACAATAAGGAGACGAAAATAAAAACTGACAAAAACGTTTTAATACACATTTTAACCGACAAGAAAAGAAAACAAAAGCAAGTGTTGTAAATAGTAAACTTCATTTATTTAAAATTTAAAAGAAATTTTTAAAAGAATTAAGAACTTTTCGTATAGCAAAACAATGATAAAAGGATATTAATACTTCATACTCAATAAGTAACTTTTAAAATAGTAAATAATAACTTGGTTAAAAACGTCCACACTTAAAACACGCATTTTTAGTGTAGAAATGTTTCGATAAAAAAAATAACAGAACATGTCTTAAAATGTCTAGCTTATTTAAGAGCACGAGCACATAATTATAACTACATACTTTTTAGTGTTGGTTGGTCGCATAATGACTCATTTTCTTCCACGCTTTGCATGTGAAATTCTTTTTAAAAATAAAATACAAAAGCTTGATATGTTGAAGGTATTTTTTCAAGCTCTGACTCCTTAAGTAAATGGAAAGAAAATGACATTCAGAAGGAAAACTAGTAAAGGAATTCTTTTAAAGCAGTTGGCAAATTATAAAACAGAAAAATATTTGCCGTATCGCGAGTATGAACACATTTTGTATGCATGATTCACAATTTACCCATAGACATGTAGAGGTCGGTTGAATAAATATCATATCTAATTATGCATCAGTTAAACCACATAAATACATTCAATCTACGCTGATTAAATTTTCATTTCAAGCTTCATGTTTCTAACTAGGTCATATTATTGTTTCTTTTTGAACTAACAAAACGTACACGAAGAAATACACCTAGTACTTGTACAAATTATCTGGACATGTTTCTTTTAATGAAAACAATCATTTGGGAACTTTGTGTTTACTAATAAGCGAATAGGAGACGCAATAGCTTGGATATTGTTCTGCGTGAAAACAATTTTTTTATTTCATCTTATGGATAGATAAAACTATAATGCGCGTGTAAAGTATATTTTAAATAACAATGGTGAAATCACATTGCTAAAAGCTTGTACCTGACCTTAATATAGCGTTTAAGGGAAAGGTGTTGATGATTCATTTATTTGATGCTGCAGAGTTAATCAAACGATCTCCCCCATCCAGACACAGTGAAACATCTAAGATACTGGTAACAATCTATTGTCTATTAAACTTATTTAATGTCTCGGACACTCAATGTCTAGCTGAGCATACATTTCATTTCCCCTGAAATTCTTTATTAGAAGATAAATTATAAAACGTTGTATAGAGAGTGAGTTGATTTCGTAATCTGTTACGTCCACAACTAGACCCAGAACTAACGTCTTACAATTTAACGTGCTGTAACATAGAGAACAAGACAAGTGGCAGGTCAAAACTATAGATCTAACCAAGCTTGTATCTCAAGGGCGCTTTTTAGAAGGACTTCACTAACACATCTTATTTATTTACTTTTACTTTATATAGCTTTTTGCAACGAAAATAAAATTAAGTTTCTACACTTAATGCGTTGGAGATAGGCACTTCTTCTCAAACAACGAAGTCTGTCGGAACATTCATTAGTATAGCAGGTTTAAAAGAAAAAAATGAAACAACTATAATTTGAAATAAAAATTGATAGAACAAAACTGTGTAAAATAATCAATATATTTTGGGCGATATAATAGTTTACGGCATCGCTTTTGGTTTCAACATCATTTCAGTACGGAGAAATGCCTAAAGTTGTTTTAAAAAAGGGTATTGAAAATGAGAAAGTTAAGTATAAGCTATTTAGTAACAAATGTTCAAAGTAAAATGTTGCTCTTCTCACCGTCAAAGACACCGAAAGATGTACACATCTCGGCAATAGACAAAGTCCAAATTAAGTCTACGGACATTAATTGGTTAACCCTTAGCATACCATCAGCCATGTAATATCTCAGCTAACCTAACGCCGAGTAGTCATAAGAACATCGATGTGGTAAGTTTACGACTCGTATTATATACAGATATAAGAACACGAAGGCTTACGAGTAGGCGTTAGCTAAGACGACGCTATGTTTCCGACTCATATTACCTACACGGAGGTCTACGAGTAGGTGTAATCTAAGACGACGTTGTGTGTCCAACCCAACAACACTGTGCGAGAGACGCTACGCACACTCCTCCGGCAGCGACCACATAAGCCAGAGAAAGAAGCTGGGAATGGCCGAATACTTGCAGCCTTTTTTGGGCGGGTCGAAGCCCACGTAGAAGAGGAACCCCCCGTACGGGTGCAGACTCTGAAGATCTGCTGGACTAGGCTCTCCCTCAGTGGGGCTGAAGGGTTTCGGGGGATCGCTCTGGGTTTCCTCGGCCCGTGAAACAACTGGTTGATCCCCCAACGACTGCACAGCTTTGCTTCCATCAACGCCTTCTACAGGCTTGATTTGCGGCTCGGCGGGCACAACGGGCGCTTTCTCTACGTTCTCTTGGGAAAACACCCCTGGTCGTGTCGGAATGGGGATTCCCAGAAATGCGCCACTCGCGTAGAAGAAAAAGTACATGACCTTAGTTACAGTGCACGAGAGACTAACGTAGAGCGTTTCCAACAAAGGCACGCCAACTGTGAATGGTAAATTCAAAATTGGGAGCACTATGTCGAAGAGCAGGAAGCTCAAGGCGTCCCTCACTATGCGGTAGAGAAAGATGTAAAGCAAGCCTCGCGGCCGGGGGTTTCCCTCGTAGTCTGACGTTCCGTCCCAATCTAGAGCGTAACCCTCTATCCTCTCTCTGATGCCCAGAGGCCAGATGACGTTACGGTGCAACGCCTTGCAGAGCTTGGGGCACGGTAAGTACTTTTGCGTCGCTTTCGGGCAGCTGGTCGACACGAGTAACACGAAGATGACCACTAGGAGGATGCCGTTCCATTCCACAAGCGTGGTGAGCACGCCATTCACTCGTTCACCGCTATTCACGCTAGACCGGAGTTTCGGGCGGATGCGCTTCCAAAGGCCGTAATCTTTGTTGACCGCGCCGTCGCCCATTTGACTTTTAGGCTTTGCAGGCTCGGACATTACACGGCCCGGACCATGTCTTGGACTGCGCCCCCGTTTTCTAGGTCGCGGGACTCTCGACGCTTTCGGGACTGGGGGTAGGTAAGGGGCGGGGCTTGCCGGGGTGACAGGGGTAGTCGCAGTGGACACCAGCTGCGAAATTTCCCGAATATGGAGGCCAAGAGCGCGAGCCGCGTCGATGTCGAAAGCTTGTTCGGCGGTGTAGTTGTGATGATCAAAGTTCACGAAATTCGAGACGGATAGCGAATCCTCCAGCATCTTGATGTAGGAGTCGCTGAGGCCGAACGACTTGGCCACATCTTTATTCAAAACGGTGCGAACTTTGGGCACGTCAGGGTCGGCAAGTTCCTGGATCTGCTGTGTGGACAGTCCGTACTGTAAGGCGAGATGGGGATCGAACATGCTTTTGCTGAGCATGCGCTGTTGTGAGCTTTCCGACAGCTTCCTGACCTGATCCTCTGACAGCTTCATCTGCTTCGCCAGGGTCTCATCAAAAAATGCGTCGCTGCTCAGGTTACGCAGTCTCTCCTCCCTCTTTGCTTGGCTCAGTCGCAGTGACGATTCGCTTAACCGACTGATCTGTTCGTCGTTCAGGCCCATGTATTTCGCCAGCTGAATATTGAAAAGACCAAAGCTGGAACTGTCGGCGGGCTCCGAAGAGCTGGCAAGCTTTTGAATCTGGTTTTCTGCAAGGCCAAACGATTGGGCAAGAGCTTCGTCAATCACCACACAATCGTCGGGTGTGCCACCTTGGGATTCCAAGTCTGCGATCGTGATCTTGCTGGTTTGCACTGAAAATTCCCTCAGTTTTTTAACCTGCTGCTCGCTCAAACCCATAGAGTGTGCAAGGGATTCCTCAAAGGGGGCTTTCCCCATCATCAGCATGTATTTCGCGTGGTTTAGTTGCGACGTAGATTGAATGAGGCTCTCTATTTCCTTGTCGCTGAGGTTCATTCTTTTAGCCGCTTCGACGTCAAACGGCTCCTCTATAGGCACATAGGTTAGCGAGTCTGTGAGCTCCTTAACCTGTTCTCGCGTAAGACCCATATCCCTGGCGAGATCTACATTCAAAACGGACTTCTCACTGTTTTTAAGACTGGCTATTTTTTGATCATAGGGTTTAAGTAGAGAATCCATCAAGTCTTCAATTTCTTGATCAGTAAGCCCTAGTTGTTGTGCATAATTAAAATCCAAAATGGTGGATTCTCTTTTTGTGGAAGTACTTCCTAGTCTTTGCAACGAATCGCGTGCGGAAAGCAACGAACCAGCCACATCGCTTGCTGCATGCCGTTGGAGTGAGCTGCTTCTAGATAAGGTTCTGCCATCAGACTCGCTAGACTGCTGCGACGACTTTTTAGATTTCTTTTTCTTATAGGTAGTCAGGGCATCTGCGTTGGAGTTCACGTTCTCTTCAGATATGAACAAATCAATGCGAAAACACATACTTGAGTTATCAGCCGAACAAAACCGTAAATTCTTCCCTGATGTTACACGGCATTCGAGATCAGTGTCTGATTTACTATATTTTGGATATCTACTTTCAGTTGACTCGTTTATCTCGGCCCCCTTACAATTAAAAACACGTCTTGTCACAGCTCGATTATGTGAGGTTTCAATTCCTCGTACTCCTGATGCAATATTATAACTCTGGACTAAGTCAGATTTAGATGGGGATTTTATTCCGGATAGTACCAGGTTGAGCTTATCTCTACCTGAGGTTCGTCTAAAGGGTGATTCTAGACCACTCAACGAATGATTTTCCAAGCTCTGTCGATCATTTGGTAATGCATTATCTTTAGGGCGTATATATACAGTCCCAGATTCCCTTGAAAAAGTCCAGTCATCAGCGACTGGGTTACACTCGGCAAATCCGTCCACGAAATAAGAGCAATCTTTCGATGCACCAAACCTGCTTGTCTGAGGTCCTGATGCGACATCTGCTTCCCAACAGTCGAACCACAAATCATCCGTGGAGGGTTCACCAGCTTCACCTTCATAACCCGCACAAGTCGCGTTCGCCTGTTCATCCAGGCACGTATTATTGGAGTTTGTTTTGTTTCCGCGCGCTATGTTTTTAGTTTTAGGAATCCCCTCCTCGCTGCTTCGAATGTGTTGCGAAAATCCTTTGGATGAATAAGGCTGCCATTGCGATTCTAACCTATCGTCTAACTCTTCTACTTTGCTCTCTTTTCGCGTTTTCTCCATCGACGGCCTCTTGGTAATGATGTTGTATAAAGGAGGGTTTGTAACCCTCGACTGCCATCTGTTCTTCTTCCCTGCAGAGCTTGCCTTTTTGGGGCTGTCTTTTTTAACAGGGCTACGACTACTGTTGCCCCCATCGCGCAAGCTCAGCCCATCAAATACATGTTCAGTATAGAGTGATTCGCAGTCGCTAACGCTTTTCAGGACATCTTTTTGTTCCGTATCTCGAAACCTTGTGTCTTTGTAAAAGATACTCTTGCGGTCCAGCGAGACCGCTTTGTTATTCAAATCACAGACCATGCCGGGGCTGCATCGGCTTTTGTTTCCTGTGTATTCCCCACGGCTCTCGGGCGACCGACTTTCCGAGAAACCGACGGCGTACAAATCCGAGCCTATAGGTTTTGGTTCTTCCCTTTTGGGCAAAGACTCAGTGGGCGCCTCTTTGACATACCCGTACGACTGATACTTGTCGCAAACCTTTCGTAGCTCTTGCCTCGACAGATATGCGCACCCTTTCTGCAGCTCCTTCATGATATCCCCGTAAAAAGACGAACCCGCTTGTTTCTCCTCACAAGGGGATCCGTTTTTTTCAGATGGGCTTTTGTCTTTTGTACTCGCCATGTTACCAATCATTTTTATACTGCTATCACTAGAGCTTACGTCCTTCGAGAGAGTTGTTTTCGCCTTTGCCCCAGTCTCCTGAGACAATGTTTTGTGGGCCAAGGACCACCGGCTTATTTTAGGGCTTTTTTCTGGCACCGACCGATGTTTAGATGATAAGAAACTTCTCCCAGGAGATGACGATGCCTTTTGAGCATCTCTTTTCTCCTTGGACTCCTTGCACGGCAGTTTTCCAGAGCTGTGGGGCTTACTTTGTACAGGTGAGACACACTCTGTCGATTTTTTCTTTTCCACTTTACACTGGGATTTAGGGGAGGTTTTCGGGGAAGGGCATTTCTTTTTCTCCGGCTGTCTGCATGGAGATACCGGCGACCTCTCCCTAGATTTGTTGCGGTTGCTGTTAACGGAACTACCCCCACACGGACTGGAGGCTTGCCTGCACGGAGATCTGCCTCTCCCAGGCTGTTCCTTCACTGCGCGAGCCCTCCCGCCGCATCGGCTGTTCTCTTGGGCTGGTGGAGCGTCTCTGCATGGGGCGAACGTCGATCCCCCGGACTTCTTCGCCGGTTCTCTGCACGGACTGCAAGCTCTCTTGTCACTCTCATCCTCCTCATCATCGCATTCGTCTTCATCCTCATCATCATCGCATTCGTCTTCATCTTCATCGTCGTCGCATTCATCGTCCTCATCATCCTCACACTCGTCGTCATCCTCAGGGGCCCGTGAAGCGCTCGGGCATCTCCGGGACGACTCGGGCGTTTTCGGACTTCCGGGGCAAGGTCTGCCCATGCTCCTCCCGCCCCTCTCACGTGACAGGGAAGTGAGGCTGCCGCGCGATGATGAGGGTCTCGGGGGCGATCCTCTCCTGGTGTCCTCGACCCTCCCCACAATGCCCATGTTCGGGGAACTCTCGGGAGAGGCAGGGGCGGAGCTGGACCCACCCATAGCTTGGCCTGACCTGCTCGGCGGCGCTGGCTTTACGGCTCGCTATTGGAGTATTTCTCAGAAAACCCTACTGTTTTTCCTGGAACTACAATTTTTCCTGGAATTTTCGTTGAAACAATAGAGTTAATTAAAATATAGACTTCACACACAAAAACAACAACAACAACAACGACAAAAGAAAAATATTATCAAGATAAGCTTTCATTAGTTTTACATACTCAACTCATTTTACTTGTCCGATCCAGCAGCCACTTGAGCCTGCGCCCTTCCACTTGATGATGTGATTAAGAATCTATATTATTTTTATTCCCGTTGATCTTTTTCACAATGTAATGTGTTTCAAAAGTAGGGTTAGGTGGAAGAAGTATTGTGCGGGGATCTTGCAGCTTATTACATTTAAATAGGCCATGTTCGACTGTTTCATATGTTTGGGAGCAGAGAGAGATAAAAGGCTCTTTTTGGGGTTGTAAACGATGGATCTAGTTGCTGAATAGGATATACTGTGTAAGCAGTCGATATATTGTCACCTGTTCTCAGGTCCAAAAAATAAAGATATAGGGTGTCATTATTAAGTGGTCATGATTAAAGCTTCTTTTGCTGATGTTTTTTACTTCCACATTGTAAATTCGGTAGAATGTAACTAGATCGAAATGTAAATCTTAGACGCAGAATATTAATGTATATTTTTTTTTCTTTAAAAGTAGATGTAGACTTAGGTGAATACATGAGGTACAATATATATTTAATAATTTAATATGATTAGATTTAGATTTAGGGTGATAAGTGCAACGTCGCGGTTAGTTATGACTTGTTGGAACAATATGAAAATGAGAAGGCTTGCGACTTTTCGTTAGCTACTGCGACGGTGGACCTATGGCTCCTAGATTTAAAAAAAAAAAGAAAACTCGATCTAGCAGTGTGAAAAAATGGTATGTAGCACTTCCGCCTTCTTTCTTGGGGAAGCGCTTAATTTGCTAGCATAAAATAAAAATAATATCACTGTTGTTTTCATTGTATATGGGTTAGCTAATAAATCTACGGAATGTATCCATTAATGCAGGAGTATTAACTTTAGCAACATTGCATCAGTTTAAAAAATTAAACAGGCCTATACCTGTAAAAAGATAGTCAGTATAATCAGACTTACCTTTGCAGTTCCATTTTTTTGCCTTTTAAAATGATAATTATTACATTGCATATACAGTAATATCTTGTTAAGTATAGGAATTTTTAAAATCTCGAATCGCCAAAGAATGTGTGTGTGTTTGGCAACGCTGTTTACAATGTCGACAACTTCTATATCGGAAGCAGTTCCAAATGGTGCGCGTTGACATTTTTGCCGTGCAAAATTTGGACATTTGAGAAAAAAAAATGCAAACTCCCATAGTTTCACACAGTTCTTTTTATTAGCCAACACATTTGTAACTTCAATTTATTGGTTAGATTTCTATAAAGTGTGTTCCATTAAATAAAATCATCACTTTCTTGAAAATTTTGTTTACTACAGTGACTTTGTCTTCTAATGTTTTATAACAGGATACGGTGTATGATAAAGAAGCAAGTCATCATTCTATCAGTAGCCTACTTGCCAAAATAAACAACTCTGAACGCTCATAATACAAACTTAAGTTTCTCATCATCTAGCGTCAGAAGAAAATCTTTTTCGTAGACGGGTCCCAAGATTAACGTCTGATAATTTTACCTGCTGAGACAAAGAGGCCGCGTGAGTATACCAGGACTTGTGTCGAGCCTACACACATTACACTGACGTAATCAGCTCCATTAATCCTGGAGTTTTATGATCGCTTATTGACTCTATAAGTTTACTACAGAGCTATGATTGAAGAAATGTGCAAATTCTATCCCTATTCGTTTTCCATCAAATTACAATGCTTAATTTTCACGAAACTCCCCGCCATAATATTTTATTGCACTAGACAAGCACATTTTTTCGATTGGAAAATGGATGCTCTTTGTGCGCTTACGAATGCATATTTGTGCTTCTGCGAAACTCCATATCCAATGCCTAAACTATGTAAAAAAATCACAGTTTTTGTAACTAAATCTTACATCAGATAAGTACGACTTTATTTTCACACAAAAACGCACAATCTTGTTGATATGGGGAGCTAACGTGAGGCGTGTTCACTCTTTTTCGTTTGAAATTATTGCGTTTGGTCAATCTCTCTTTTACTTAGTAGATTTTAGGAGTGGCAAGGCGATTTGGTGCCGCTGCATCTATAAATCAAGGGTTCCAATCCCACAAAGTGCAATCGGCGTTCGACCATTTTCACTAAAAGAGCCTACCTCTACCACTATGGAAAAATACCTAAAAAAACATTCCAGATCTACCAATAAGGTTCAAAGTACTAAGCTACCACCGCATTTGGCCTGATCTACATTCACAAAATCCTCCCTGTGTAACCTCTCACTTTTTCACACTCTCTGGGTACACTGTATGCAAAGGTGTGTGTGGGCTCTTTACAAACATGTTTAAATTGTAAACGTAGCGTTTCAGTAATAAAATGTGGCAATACGATTCTGCTTACTTTTGTTTCAAGTTGCAAGGAAACGAAACATCTAGTGGATCAAGTGAATTTTAAGATATTATATGAAAAACTAGCTTTGAAGATCTGTTGTTTTAGCGTTGATTTTCTTTGAGATTAATAGATAGGGATGTTATATTTTAAAGAAATACTAATTTGTTTTCAATATTATAAGAGAGCGATAAAGAGCGAGAGAGAGAGAGAGAGAGAGAGAGAGAGAAAGAAAGAGAGAGAGAGAGAAGATAGTGGAATATAAAAAGAATGCGGATGGGTGAGTTAGTTTAATTGTGCTAAGTAGTTGTATTGACTGCTTAGATGTCTTCTTTGTTGTGTTGTTTTATAGTTGTATACTTGTATTTTATGTTATTTTTTAATTCTTTGTTTGGTGATTTCTGGCAACAATGTTCTTCTTTCTCCGACCACATATTGATTGTTTTTTTTTTGTGGGATTTTAAAATTAAAAACCCTTATATAAACAGTAGTTCATTTCTGAGAAAAATAAAAACAACAAATAAAACAAAACAAAATACCAAGAAAGTAAAATATGATTATTGTTCATATTTTAATGATTTGAAATATTTGTAAAAATTCACCGGAGTATGATAAAAAATACTTTGGTATACAAACAATATATTCATATTTTTCTTTTAAAACGTGTATCAAAATATGTCTAAATATTAAAATAGAAGACACCATCATGTTTCTATTAATTTTTCGAAGACAATGTCTCTAAAGAGAAGTGATTTTCTGAATTGTGATAAAAAAAAAAACGCTATATGTGATTAAAATGAAAACATATACACCTGCTCTACGATCAGAAAAAAAATCAACCCCTTGATAAATTCACTGTACAGCATGATATTATAATATTATTATTTACAAGTCAACGCTGGTGGATTCATATAACATTTTCGGTGACTATTAGCCTGTCTGAAATAGTTAACACCCATCTTTCACAAAACTGTTGGTTGATATCATTCACAACGTGTCTGAGAAACTTAAAAAACACATATTATGATGATTATTAACTATAACTATTTACATTGCATTCTAGTACAGTATAATCGTACAATTTCACCTCGACTCGAAAAAAAAAAACACACATTCGATTTTTACCAACAACAAGCGCAGCCGTCTACTATCGTGTGATTATATTCAAATTTTTTGTTTTAATTTTAATTGATTGAGATACAAAACAAGAGAGAGAAAACTAAACAAGAGTCAATATCAAAATGTTTTTTTTTTATTTCATTATCTAAAACAATTAAAAAGAATAATTCCAGCACGCAAACTTACGAAAAACCCCAAAGCAGCCGTGTGACCTACTTCTTTCAGCGCATGCGCTTCAAGCTTATGAGTTAGAACAAGATTGGTCTTCCTCATTGGCCAGCTCTGGGTCATCCCCTCTCGTCTCCTGACCAATCAGCAGCACGTATTTATAGTTGGGCATTCCGCAGCGGTCCTCATTATGTTGGCGCTCAGTGTGATCAGCGATTACCTTATGGAAATAAGAATAAAGGTTATTTTTATATTTCTATTGCGTACTGCTCAAAAAAATGCTTAGGCTCAGAGTGATAGAAATACAAGAATGCCATAGGGCCACTCAAACAGGCATTAATTTTATGTATTTATATTTTCATATAACATAGATCTATAAGCAGTAAGAGTTAAGACAAAGAATGGTGTGCGATTCCAATAGATTTAACGAAAAAATGGGATGAAAGAGTGGGGTTAGGGGAGAAAGAGAGAGAGAGAGAGAGAGAGAGAGAGAGAGAGAGAGAGAGAGTGAGAAACAGAGACAGAGAGACAGAGACAGAGATAGTCAAACAGAGAGAGAGAGAGCAAGAAACAGAGATACATACAGACAAAGACAGACAGACAGACAGACTATCTATCTATCCATCTAGCGATCTATCTATCTATCTATCTATCTATATATTACAGACAGACAGACAGACTATCTATCTATCCATCTAGCGATCTATCTATCTATCTATCTATCTATATATTACTATTGTTATTCCTTCACCATAACATATTCTTAAAATGTGTCTCTCAATCCCCCTATCCCTCCTGCTTCCCTCTCCATTAACTGTTTCTATCACTCTAAAGTCTAGCATTTGTCTGTATGTCAATTTAACTATATTTGTTTTATCTCAGAGGATTATGTTTTGAGTATCGAACCCACACCTTGTTTGTGATACGGCGTATCATCTCCCAGGAGAACTTGACATCTTCACTGTCGGTGTACCGGCCAGAGACGACGAAGCGCAGCCAGAATTTGAACCCAATCCTCGCGCCGGTCATCTTGATCACTGCCGACTTGTTGATCTGCTTCAGTATCTGGTAGTTGATCTCATTGTTGTCGGGGCGCTTTATGAGGAAAAGGGTGGGGAATGGGGGGGGGGGGGAGGAGGGAGAAGGGGGGGGGGGGGGGGTGGGGGGAGGGAGGAGGAGTCAGTGAGTAGTTGAGTTGTTAAGTTGGCTGAACGTCCAACGTTGGTAATACGTAGTTGATATTGAGAACGGGCCACAAGACTGGCGTCTGAAAATTGTATTTGCTACCACATAGAGACTGTACGAGGATACCATCACTCTGTCTCAACCGACCACTCTATAGTGACACCGAACCAGCCTATACCATGGAGAAGAAGTTGGAGTTGGTTGAGGGTATGGAGTGGTGATTGTAGAAAATGAAGTGGTGGTTGTTGTAGTAGGGGTGAACAAAGAGTAGTCGGTGCTGCGCAAAGGAGGGGATAATGCGGGAGAATAAGATGGAGGAGATGGTGGTAGAGGAGGAATAGGTGATAGTGAAGGAGGAGATATTGTGGTGGAGATCAAGTGATCATACAACTTCTTACCAGAGGCAAGCGCAGTCCATGTGTACCGGCATCCATTTATGGGCAGACATTGAGAATGAGTCGGCATACTAGAAAAACAAAACACACACAAAATAAAAAAACAAGTATCGAAATGGTTATAGATTTTTGGATTTACAGATTTGACAAAAGTCTTGGTAACGGAGAAAAGATTGTTGGTGTTTTTTTTCAATAAATCTTAATGTAAATATTTTGTACATATGAATGGTTCAATTAAAACTGCATATATAAAGACGCAAACTGTCATGTCTGTTAGATGCCCCATGAGTCCAGATATCCCCCGCTCTGCCAGTACATAAAATTGTAGAACTATAGTCTTGGGACTCGTCTTCAAAAAAGCCTATTATATTGCTGACGTTAACCGTTAAGCAATGGGGGGGGGGGGGTGGGCCCCGGGGTAGATTATCGGCTTCTGACGCAAGAGGTGCGGATTGGAGTGATGGCATCATGGTATCCCCGCCCTGTCTCGTGTGTGGCAGCATATACAATTATCAGATGTCAGTCTTGGGGCCCGTCCACAATATAGCCTATATAGTGCTTATGTTGGACGTTAAACCAACTTAACAACAATAACCCCCGCTCTGGCAGTACATTAATTGTCGTACTTTAGTTTCAGGACCCGTCTACAATAAAGCCTATTATAGTGCTTAAGTTAGCCGTTAAGCAACCAATCGCACCAACTTACATCGATGCCGTGGAGCAAAGGCTGGTACTCTCTACAGATGAAGGAACTTCCGGCGTAACCCGCATCAATGTGTAGCCAGATGTTCGGGTGGTCCGCCGCCACTGGGAACATTGGTGAAAGTAAAGAGAAGAGATGAGTGGTCAAAAAAGACAGTGTGGTCCTAAACGAAGGCGTGTTAAGATAACAACAAAAAAGTAATTTCACATTATTAGATAGCATGCGTATATTAATTATTAAACTAAACTAATTGCAATAAAGATGCAAACTCTTCATCTTTTATTATAGAAAACGAGGTTCATAAAAACAAATTTCTTCAGTTTCATTAATTTGTTTGAAATGAAAGTGATCAAACGTATAAGATATGTATTTTTTACTTACGATTTTATTCAACGTGTACAATCTAGATCCATAACAATTAAAAACTTCTATTAAAAATGAGTTTATATTTTTTTTTGAAAAACAATACAATATGATTATCTTCTCCTTCATATGATTGTCATGTTTTTGGGTTTGGACGCTAATTTATCTCGAAGACCTTTTCTATATTGTTCTCTCCCATATTATCTGCTTTAATTGTTTTTGATTGTTTTAATTCTCTATTGATCCTGTAACAGCACTATGATCTCTCACAAATTGGTCCAATCTTGGTGATCTGGTCAACAGAGGTGCAAGCAATCGTCCCGACTGTGGCTATCACCTGTACAGACATGTTACAAAGACAACTGGAGAATTAAACATTGGTATCATTAATTTCTTATACAATAATTATTACATGGAATATTTACAATGATTTGACAGTATGGAGACATTTCCAGCAAAAAAATGAAGAGAAGAAGTGTTAATACTAGGGTTAGAATGCACAAACACGAAGTAGCCTACGTCTCGACATAACAATATAAGAATAAGGAGACTAACGACGTTTCGGAAGCTACGTCATGTTTATGCATTCTACCCTAGGAGTGGAACCGGTGAAATCAATATTGTGAGGCATATGGATTTCGAAAGTTATAAGCTCATCGTGTCCCTATAAGGTTATTCGTACTTTCTCTTGAAATAATAATGGGACCGACCAAGTTTCAAGTATTCCATACATGGGTACCGTTGCTGTAAGAGTGTAATTCCAGATGGGACCCTAAGAAACATTAAAATAAGATAGAGCTTCGTATTTTGTAACTTTATACATTAACTTGGAGGGGGTAAGACTAGTTAGAAAATATCATCAATAAAAGTGCTTAGAAGAAAGAGAGTTAAATCTTTTTTTTTCTCCTCCTTTTCCTTACATGGCAAGGGAAGTAACCTTTACTGTGCTTACCAGGAAGGGGTAGTAACCCTTGTTTTTGTCCTTCTCGATGGCGAACCTGAGCGTGTCTGCGTGCATGATGCCTTCCCTGTCTGTCCAGAGACGTTTGAGCCTGACGCCAGATACCTCGCTTACTCGCTCAAGGCCAGGGTGGGCCTGGTACACGACAGGGGGAGGGGGGGGATTGGGGAAATGATTGAATTGGATACATACAATGGTATATATAAGTTGGTAGATAGATTAATAGATACATAAATTTTGCTTTAGTTCTTTCACTATCTCTCTCTCTCTCTCTATCTCTCTCTCTCTCTCTCTCTCTTTCTCTCTTTTCTCTTTCCTCTTTCTCTCTCTATTTAAATGTCTATCTTCTCTCTCTTTCTAAACCTCTCTCTCTCTCTCTCCTTCCCCCCTCTATCTCTTTCTTCCTCCCACACTCCCTTTCTCTCTCTCTCTCTTTCTCTCTCTCTCTCTCTCTCTCTC
>RQTK01000251.1:131343-146197 GCA_003991915.1 Elysia chlorotica
TACTACTACTACTACTACTACTACTACTACTACTACTACTACTACTACTACTACTACTACTACTACTACTACTACTACTACTACTACTACTACTACTACTACTACTACTACTACTACTACTACTACTATAGTAGTAGTAGCAGCAGCAAAAGCAGTGGTAGTGTTGTAGTAATTTGTTTTGTTGATAAACGTTCTGCATTCTGCACTTGATCGGCTCTATTGTTGATGGGTTCCAAGACTACTGCCTGACAATTTAACCTACTACTATACAGAGACAATGCAGGGATGCCATGACATTTCTGTCTTAGCCGATTACATAAACATTTACTGACACCCACCCAAACAGGGGGGACGAAATTGGGCAAATAATTTTTTAACGATTGTGGATTTTAAACCAGTCTCCTACCCGTTGGAGACCAATGCCTTATATTACCACTTAAGCACTTATATATTTGGAAGTGAAGTGCTGTAATGTAACGTTACAGTTAAGTAAGAAAAACTTTAATCTATTGTGCTTGGTTTTTTTTCGGTACTGCCATTACTTGGATAAATAATAATTAACTTTAATTACATACCTTAACAATTATGTGACATTCCTATTTATCACAACCTTTACATTGATGATAGTTTTTGATATACGTATAGATCAACTAAACAAACAAAAGAGATTATTGAACTTACGATTGTAGTAGTAGTAGTAGTAGTAGTAGTAGTAGTAATAGTAGTAGTAGTAGCAGCAGCAGTAGCAGCAGCAGTAGCAGTATTAGTACTGTAGTAATTTGTTTTGGGAATCCTTTGTTTTGTTCCCTAGTTGTTAAGCGTCCTGAAGTCTGCACGTGATTGGCTAATTGTTGATGGGTTCCAAGACTATTGCAGGACAATTTAATATGCTAATGTACAGACACAATGCGGTGAGACATCTGTCTCAGACGGTTACATTTTACTGAAACCTACCAAACCAGTAGGGGACTAAATTAATTTTGACAAAGAATCGTTTTGAACGCTTTTACATCTTTAGACAATTAAATTGTAAAATTATTACTGTTTTACTTACGGCGGACCCTAAATTAATTGGTAGTTTTCTTTCGAGAAATTTACCTTGATCTATAAGTTTTCAAAGAGAATTATAGATCTAGATCTAAATCTAGATCTAGCTCTAAATCTATAACAGTACCTCTAGATCTATAATCTGATAAAGAAGTACAAATTAATGGGTTAAAATGAGTAACGTTGAAAGAAGGTGCAAACATTAAAATTAGCGCATTTTCAGGCAATTTGATGAAACATTTTTGGTGTGCTATTTTCTTTGGAAAATATTATCAAACATTACTAATAATTGCTTCTAATTTATAACAATAAAGAGTATTCCTATGTGAGAGAAAATATTCAAAAGTTATTAATATGTACAAATTGTCAGATGATTAAAATCAAATTTTTTTTTATTTTTTTTTACTTTCAAAACTAAACGATGATTTTATAGGATAATTTTAAATTACACTAGAATTGTTTAACTTGTTATTGTTATCAATTTTCATCTCCCGCTTCATTAACCAACTAGGTTTGGTACATTATCTTTTCTTAAAGTGAGTTTGTGTGAGTTGATGGAGGGAAATTGTGGGGGGGGGGGGGAGAGAAATGGTGCAAGGGGTAGAGTAATGGCCTCCGAATCGGGCAGTCACCGGTTTGAAACTCACGATCATTTAAAACTTAATTGTCTCATTTCATCCCCGACTTGTTGGGTCAGTGTCCCTAGAAAGTGACCGACTGAAATAACAGTTCAGGTTTTCCCCGCAGCGTCTTAACGTGTTAGCACGTAAAGTTGTCAGACGTCAGTCTTGGGGCCCGTAAAGAAAAGAGCCCATACTGTTTTATTAGTATAGTGCTGACGCTGGGCGCTAAACAACAAACAAACAAACAAGCAAACATAAGAGTAATTATACTGACACGACCGGATTGAAAAACCGTTGATCAGTTTTCAGGATCGAACTCGCAATCTGACGCTTAGGAACTGTGCGATTTACCCTTTGTACAATCGGGCCCAAATGTCAGTAATTAGGTTAGATTTTTTAAAGCATATGATACGTGCATTAAACCTTAATGTGTGCTTCTCTGTCAAAACATAGCGAACTGGGAACAAAATTTACAGGGAGTTGAAATCGCTCAAAACTTTTTTTAATCGGACGTTGAACGGACTAATCTATGCGATGAAATGTTTGAAGTTCTCTCAAGATAGGTGTAAAAGCGTGGTGCAGAAAATTGAGTGTGGGGTTTAATTAAACAATTAAACCTGTGAGGTTTGGCGATATTGTTTGCAAACGATTACGAGAGGTAGGAAAGAATTGGGTCAATGTTCTCTGAAGTAGAAGGCAAATTTATACAAATCCTTGAAGTGCTAGTTTTCGATAGTATAAGAAAATCGATCCTTATTGCTTAAAATAATCATACACATTATTATGCGTTGAGTTGGTTGCTTAAGTTTCACAAAGTAGAGCTACTGCGGAGCACTATCTCTCTGTCTGTCTATCGCTCACTTACACATGCTTTCTCTATCTCCATCACTATCTTCTACACACGGCTCTCTTTCTATCCCTTTCTCTATTTCTCTCTCTCTCTCTCTCTCTCTCTCTCTCTCTCTCTCTCTCACTCTCACTCTCTTTTTCTCTTCATCTCTCAAAATCTCTTCTTCTATGTTACTAATACACGTTCAAATATCCCAAAATCCAAACAACCTTCATGCTGAATCCCATCCTCACCAATGGAATGCTTTTGAAGAGGGCAGGCTACTCTGTACACTGTTAAACCAGAGAGTTTGAAATAATGAGAGGTTACACATTTAGGACTTTGGGTATGTTGCTCAAGATAAATAAAGCTGTTGCTTCCTTCTTTAAACCTTAGCAAAAACTTAGTCTTAACATTGGTTAACCGTCTTAACTTCATTAAACAAATAGAACGAGATCACATCATGCTAACACCAGGTATCAAAAACACTGTGATATATTTTTGTGACACATCTCACTGAATCTAAAGTCTCTGGCATGACACTCGACTATTTAGGCAGTGTTCAAGACGTGTGTTTGCTCAAAGCGTGGCAGTGCTCGTAGGTGGTATTTTGTCTGCTAACTGTTCCTCATTCCAGCTACAAGTGGCCATCTTGGGACTTGGGAGGTGTCAATTTCGGAGGAGGAGGAGAAGGAGGAGGAGGAGGAGGAGAAGGGGGAGGAGGAGGAAGAGGAGGGGGAGAAGGAGGAAAGGAGGAGCGAGGGGGAGAGAGAAGGAGGAGGAGGAGGAGGAGCAGGGGAACCAGCTACAAGTGGCCATCTTAGGACTTGGGAGGAGGAGGAGGAGGAGGAGGAGGAGGAGGAAAAGGAGGAGGAGGAGGAAGAGGGGGGTGGCGAAATGGAACCAGTGGTAGAGCGTTAGTCTCCCAATCAAAAGGTCCCTAGTTCGAAATTTAAGATGGATCAACAAATAATTTGTCCAAATTGGTCGCCCTTTTGGTTTGGTCGGTAACTGCATAACGTGATCGGTTGAGACATGAGTCATGGTATTCCCGAAATATCTCTGTGTGAAAGGTAAAATTATCATAGTCAGTCTTGGGACCCGTCCGCAATATTATAGCCTTTAAGGTGCTGAAGTTGGACGCTAAGCAATAAGCAACAAACCAAAACGCGAACAATCTGTAGCACTAATCATACATGACCTAAAGTACAAGTCGTCATTGGTTAATGGGGCAGTTAAAACAATTATTCACCTTTCTTTTTGGTTAAAAGGTGTTCTTATTAAATGAATGATATTTTACAAATAAGAAAAAATATCTTGATCTACTGAAGATGTTTGTTTTCATTTGTTAATAACCAGTAAAATATTCCACTCATGGAAAGTTTTATTTCCTAAGACGTTTATTGAACGTGACAATGTCAATAATTGCCAACAACAACAACAGCCACAACAACAACAGCAATCAAAATAACAATAGCAACAATAACAACAAAAACAACAACAACAACAACAACAACAAAACAGCAGCATCATTTTACAGTAATCTCAAAAATACTACTAGGAATATTTTTATTTCTTAGTCGAAATACATTCACCACTATGTTAATTCTTACCAACACGCCTTTATTAGTCAGAGCTTTAAATAAAATAACATGGATATTTTCTTTGTATGTGGGCTTACCTAGCCACACCTAATCACACTCTTTTGATTCTCTCCACTAAAGATTTGAATCTGTAGTGCCACTTGCGTGTTTTTTTGTTGTTTTTTGTTGTTGTTTTTTTTTTTCAAACCATCTATCTTAGTTTTTAGTTTGAATAAGAATAGCCTACAGTTAACTTCATTTGTGATAATAATTATTATAGGTGTGGAGTGCTAAATAGTGTTGTGTTTTATATTTATTGCGACTTAATTGTTTCTGTCTTCACCTGTCATTGTTTTTTTTTAATTCTTCGTTTCTGTCACTATCTGTCTATGTAAAATTATCTGCCATGTATTTGTATACGTTTCTCTCTCTCGATTTTCTCTCTCTCTATATCTCTCTCTCTCTCTCTCTCTCTCTCTCTCTCGCTCTCTCCCTTGAATTTGTGGTTCTGTCACGTGTCTCATTTAGAAGTTTTTGAAATCTTTTTGTGTACCTTAATTCTTGTCTTTCAAGACCTACTTATAAAAACATCTCCTACGTAGCTAGATGTGTGTGTGTGGGTACACGAAACGAAAAATTAGTTTAAAACGTGTAGAAAAACTGCCAAATGCAATGGAAACTGTGTTGGATAGAACAAAGAAGATGAACCAACTCAGAAACGAGATGAAACAGAACTAAATACAGACAGCCAGGGAGAAAATCATAACTCTAGAGGCCAAATACTGTAACTGCCCTCTTTAACTCTTTCCAGTTAGAACAATCTGCCTCTCAACCCTCAAAATACATCATGCCCAGAACAGAACTGGACCGAAGTTCCACCATGCGTCAACGCTGACCAGGGAAGATGTGATCAGGCCTGAATGTGATGATGATGTAGCAACCGACCTGGTTCGTGTTTGACTTTCACATCTCACATCCCAGGGTCTCTCGCTGTGTTACTGAACCAACTTCAATGGACTCGCGTATTTAGCTTAGTCTTTCTTACATCTAGAGATTCTGATTGTGTTGTAATCGCATTTGAAACATAGATGGTTTTTTTTTTCGATTCAAAGATAGATTACGTGTATATTAGTTTGAAAAAAAAACCCACTTGATTATCTAGGTAAAATCTTACAGCACATTTAAATGTTTCAGAATCGAGTCCTATGAATCTACAGGATGTAGATCTTAAACCTTCTTTTTCTTATATAATGTTAATACATTGTAACTGCTTTTAAATCTAGCGGCACCGCGATATAGTGCTGGCGTTGGAAGCTAAGCAACAGCACATACAGCAGCAAGATTTTTTAAAAAGCAAAAAACAAAAACAAACACAAAAAACAAGTGTTATAGTACTATTTTAGGATAAAAAGTAATGTGTATATAAGTCTTATTACATATTGCAAGGAAGTTAGGAGTTTAAAATATGGCGATATATCAAAAAGTGAATTCCAAAGTTAGCACTGCAAGGATTTTCTTGGATGCTACCTTTTGGTTCGCGTGCCTTCTTCACATTGGCAGTGGTAAGTACGGCTGAAAAGATTTATCAAGATTATTTTAACAAACATTAAATTTAAATTAAAAGAACATATAATGAGACACCAAACTAAACCAAAGGATATAAAAGCCCATAAGGGCAATTTAACATAGAAAACCTTTCTGATATTTTAAGGACAAAATAAAAATGAAGCACAATTTAACTGACAAAAATTACTTCGAGTAAACTTTATCTTGACAAAGATTAAGAAGATAATACCAGACTATAAATAAGAACACACTTTTAGGAATATATTTCTGTTGAATTCGAATTTTTTTTGGCTATATAGAATTACATTTTTACCTTCTTTGCAAAACTGTTTACAGTCATTATAATCTATATGTATACTATAAAATAGTAGGTCTAGCTGAGAGTTGTTGTGCCCTAAACTTAGAAATTCCCTACGACATGGCACCGCTTTTACGTGATGTGTCATATCTGTGTGAATTCCTGTCAATAACATTGAAGTCTTAGAAAATTATTTTTGCTTTATTTATAAAACTAATACGATACTTTAAAAAAAAGAAAGGTACAGAAAGAAAAATAGTTTATACAAAAAAAAATAATAAATGTTCCTCTATTTTCTATTTGCTTTTTTTTAATAACTAATACGATACTATTTGAAAACGAAAAGTACAGAATACATAAATTTTATCCTAAAATCAGGATTGTTTCCTCCATCCTCAGGCCAGATGCCCAATCTTTGTTTTGACTGCACCAACTACCTGGGAGGGACCCACTACAGCTTCTGCCCTAAGGATGCCAATGTGGACATGGCCAGGGCCAAACCGCTGCCTTGTAACGGGACCTGTTTCACCAGGGGCTCTAGCAAGGATGAAAGGGGTAAATAGAGAAAGCGGTTTTTGTTGGGGGTTTTTTTGTGTGTGTTTTTTTTTTGTTTTGGGTGGGGGGTAGGGGTGTAGAGGGGGGAGGGCGTTTATAGAATTATGGTGATAATTATAGTAATAATAATGTTAATATAAGTGATATAACAATAATGATAATAAGAACAGAAAATAAGTCAAATCGCGTTCGAAAGAAAGAGTAGGAAAGAGGTTTCCATATCAATGGTTATACAAAGAAAGGCAGGCTTTTCGTGCGAGATGAAAAGGGTTTGTTTACATTTAGAGAAGCACAACGGAGAGATGTAGAGACTGTTTAAGCTGTACTTAAGCGTAAGTAGGGATTGTGCCCATACAAACTATTATTATAAGTTGTTTAATTTAAGTCTTCCTTTTCTGTAAAAGTCCATCTTTTTATCCATATAATCTGCCTGTCTGTATGTTTTCGTATCACTGTCCTGTCTCTCTTACCTCCATCTATCCATAAGTATATCTATCTCTCTCCGTATGTCTCTGGTTCAGTCTCTATCTCTGTCTGCGTGTTTGTCTCTCACACTATCTCTCTCTCTCTCTCTCTCTCCCTCTTTCTCGCGCTGTCTCTCTTATCTCTTTCTGTTTATCTAAAGCCTACCATTATGTCTATTTCATCTCTATTTGTCAGCCTATGAAGAGCTAATTGGCTCAAGTGGTAAAGCGTTGGTGTCCAGATATGGAGTTCCGAGGTTCGAATCCCACGATCGGTCGAAAATTAATTTCATTTGTTCGATTTCGTCCCCTGTACCTGGTTGGGTTGATGTCAGTATAATGTGACCGACCGATGCAGTAGTATAGATCCACCCACAAGCCACGTGTGTAGCAGCACATAAAATTGTCAAATGTCAGTATTGGGGTTCGTCCACATTATAGCCTATAAAATGCTGACGTTGCACGTCAAACTAACTAAACTTAACTTCTGTCCTTTAATAATTGAGATTTCAGATAGTCAATTCTTACCATAAGTTATAATTCACTTAATCAATTCCTATCATTATTTTTTTAAAATCTAATTCCAGTGGTAGTACGAGGATGTTCTAGTACTGTGGGTAACCTGCCAATGCCTCCACCTGAAGACGGTTGCTATGACCACGAGAACACAACAGTCTGCATCTGTTCAAGACCTCTTTGTAACATTGGGGCTATGGGTGAGTTTTACATTACCATATTCAACCAGAGAGTGAGAAATAGTGAGTGATTATACGGCGAGGATTTTGTGTATATATGGCTAATATGGTTCATAATGAAGGCGGTTGCTTCTGGTTTCTTCTTTGAACCTGATTAAAAACTCAGTCTGGACATTGTTCAACTGCCTTAATTTCAATAAGGAAATAGGGTGAGCAAGCGTCATCCAAGCTCCCCGTATGAAAAAAAAACCAAACACTGTGAGCTCTTATTGTGAACGTCTCACTAAATCTATGATCTTTGGTTCAACAATGTGATACGAAAATGGGTAGCATTGGGGGCTATGGGTAAGTTTCGAGGCTTAAAGAAATATCAGGCAGTTACACCGAAACAAACGAACTTGTGAGTTGTATCATTAAAAAATTAGACGCAGTTGAAACAGTTTAGAGCTTTGATGTCCGGACTGGGAGGTCTGCGGTTCGAATCTCACGATTGGTCATTTATTTGTTCGATTCCATCCCCTATAGCTGGTTGAGTCAGTGTCAGTATAATGTGAGCACCTAAGACAGGAGTTCAGGTCTATCCACCCTGTCTCGTGTGTCTTATGTATGTTCTGAAGACCAGACACATTTATTAATAGTAGCACCGCTATTCATAACCAGTTAGAACTAAACTGGGCTTCTCTTTTATTACTTACTAGTCTTACCTTATTGAACTCTCAATGATTTTGTATTAAAACTATAAATCCTTTCTTTCTCCAGGAAAATCATCCGGCGTCTCTCTAACTGCCCACCTCATTAATATGACGAACCTTGGTATGTAATTTAATTGTGTTTAGGTTGGTAGCGATGATGATGATGATGATGATGATGATGATGATGATGATGATGATGATGATGATGATGATGATGATGATGATGATGATGATGAGGATGATGATGATGTGATGATATAGATGATATAGATGTCTCTATTTCTCTATCTCTCACTTTCTCTCTTATCTCTCTCTATTTTCTATCTTTCACTCTGTCTCTCAGTGCATAAACTCTCTTATTTCCGAGCTTTTGTTTTTTTCAATTTTAAAACACACACCGCCTTTAAACAAGAAGAGATGTGCAATCACAATGCTAAAATATGACTAACCCTCTCATAGTTACCTCAGTTGTATAGTGTTCTATGTCATTTATAAAACACTCACTTGTAAAGTGTTCTATGTCATTAATAAAACACTCAGTTGTATAGTGTTCTATGTCATTTATAAAGCACTCAATTGTTTAGTGTGCTATGTCATTTATAAAACACTCAATTGTTTAGCGTTTTATGTCATTTATAAAGCACTCAATTGTTTAGTGTGTTATGTCATTTATAAAACACTCAATTGTTTAGCGTTTTATTTCATTTATAAAGCACTCAATTGTTTAGTGTGCTATGTCATTTATAAAACACTCAATTGTTTAGCGTTTTATGTCATTTATAAAGCACGCAGTTGTATAGTGCTCTAAGTCATTCATACTCAAGGTTTAGAGTATTGCAGAAACGAGATCGAACATTATACACTTAAGCCATCATTGGACCCGTTTCCCATCCTTTCAGGAAACTACCCAGATGACGAGGAGGGCGTCCTATACTGCCACCAATGCAACAACTACGACCTGAAGGGCAACTACTACCCACAATGCCCTAGGGACAGTGTCATCATACCCCAGAGGGTCTACTCCGGAAACTGCACCGGCAAATGTTTCACGCGCACGCGCAGTGGGGACGCCAAAAGTAAGGGGAGATAATGGCAGGTTTATTTAAAAATTAATAGCAGTTGTGGTCCTTTTTTATGGTTAATCAGATGGGCATATCATACTTAGTAGATTGAAAATAGTTCGGACCTTCAAATAATAATATAATGGAGACTCATATTTATTTGTTGTTGTTGATTTTTAAGGCATATATATTTCTAAATAAGTTCGCCTATTGTTATTATTCCTGTTTCTTTGCCAATCCGCCTCTTTTTGCTATCAGGCTCATAGTCTGCCTTTGTCTGTCTTTGCGTCTGTTTGTCTATCCGTCTTTTTGTAACTATGTGTCTGTCTCTGCCTCTCTCTCTCTCATTCTCTCACTCTGTCCCCCTGTCTTTCTCTCTCTCTCTCTCTCTCTCTCTCTCTCTCCTCTCTCTCTCTCTCTCTCTCTCTCTCTCTCTCTCTCTCTCTCTCTCTCTCTCTCTCTCTCTCTTCCTCTGTATAATTATAACACTGTCTCTACGAATTATTGGTCTTCATGTTTCTCTTTCTCTGGGTCTACATTTTTATAAATTGATGTTTCCGTCTTTCTGTCTGTTTCACTGTCAGTCTCCCTCTCTTCCTCTTTCTCTTTCCTCTCTCCATCTAATTATCTCTCCATCAATCTTTTTTATGTTATATAAATCAATATATCCACCTATCTATCTATATATCTATCTATTTATCTATCTATCTATCTATCTATCTATCTATCTATCTATCTATCTATCTATCTATCTATATATCTATCTATCTATTTATCCATCTATCTATCTATCTATCTATCTATATATCTATCTATCTATCTATTTATGAGTCGATCGATCTATCTATCTTTCTATCTATCCATCTAAATTTCTTGTTTTACCTTCTCAACGCATCAACTAACCAGTTAAATCTCTGGTCTTTGAACCCAGGTGTATACAGAGGCTGCACTGACAGCCAGTACGCTCTACCCTTCCCACTCCCTCCCGACGGCTGCTACAATTGGAATGATGATGTTTATTGTCTCTGCTCCACCAGTAGATGCAACAGGCAGGCTATGGGTGAGTTGTCAGACATGTAGTTTTCTTGCTTTGCTACCTAACTGCCTTGGACGTTAAACCAACTCAACTACTACAACTACCTAACTGCCTACCTTAGAAATATTAAACGGTTAAACCTAAAAAACTACCCTTGCTATTGTACCTTCCTACTTACCTCTCTAAATACCCTAGGAATGACTACCTACATACCTAATTAACTATGAAAAACTAGACTAAAAGGCCGTCTTGCTATTCTACCTTCCTACTTAACTAGGAATTACTAGACCTAAAAACTACCCTTGCTATTGTACCTTCCTACTTACCTCTCTAAATACCCTAGGAATAATTAGACGTAAAAGTGTGCCTATCTACATACATACTAAACTAGGAAATACTAGAATTAAAAAACCATCTTGTTAATCTACCTTCCTACTTACCTATCTAACAACCCTAGGAAAAATTACACGAAAAAAGCTGCCTACCTACATTCCCACTTACCTACTTAAGAATTACTAGACCTGGAAAAAAAACAGATTAAAAGAGTTTCAATTTCAGTTTCGCTCACTCCTTGGAGTACAAATACACCTTTTAATTAAAAACATATAGAAATATATAGGCTAAATGTGTGTACATTCTTGTGTTTTCTTGTAATATCTTTTTATGTACTACCAAAGAAAATTTCCCTTTGGAATAATAAAGACTTATCTTATTAAATCTTTAATACTGTGAACACCAGGACAAAGCAGTGGACTTGATATGGATTACCACCTTGACGGCAGCCAGGATCCTGTTGTAGGTGAGTTTTATACATGTAATTGATTTTCTCTTAAAAATGCTTAGAAAGTTGTTATGTTCTAAGATAAGCTGTCTGGCTTCTTTCGCTCTTGGGTTTTATCATCCTGCTCTCTCGGTGTATCTCTCTCTGTGATTCGCTCTCTCTCTCCCCCTCTCTCTATATATCTCTCTCTTTCTCTCTCTCTCTCTCTTTCTCTCTATCTCTGCGATTCGCTCTCTCTCCCTTTTCCCCCCCCCCTCTCTCTCTCTCTCTCTCTCTCTCTCTGTCTTTTTTTCCCTCTGTCTATCTATCAAATCTAACTATAAGTTATTTAACTCAGTCTTTTTTTCTCTATGTTTGATCGCCAGTTAAATATCTTCCCTTGATATTGTTCAAGATGTTAGTCTGTAATCGCCAGTCTGAAATATCAAATTTTGTAAAAAGCCACTGAATGGTTATATATTCAGATTTCTTATAACTTCCATTACATCGATTATCTTACATTTTCTTATATTACCATTCAATTAGAGGAAGACGGCATCAAAAGGTGCTTCGACTGCTCTAACTACGATCTGGCGGGCAAGTACTACCCTCAATGCCCCAAACAGTCCAGAGTTCGAAACGCCTACATGTCTGGTTGTAACGGCACCTGTTTCACACGCTCCTACCACAACAACGCCTCTAGTAAGTGTTGCTTGATGATGGTGATGATGATGATGATGATGATGATGATGATGATGATGATGATGATGATGATGATGATGATGATGATGATGATGATGATGATGATGATGATGATGATGATGATGATGATGATGATGATGATGATGATGATGATGATGATGATGATGATGATGATGATTAATAATAATAATAATAATAATAATAATATCGCAATCTCCATTCTCTCTTTTTCTTTCTCTCTCTTCCTTCCTCTCTTTTTCTCTTGCTCTCCTTCTCTATATCTCTGTCTTTCTGTCGACTTGCCTCTGTGTGTGTGTGTGTGTGTGTGTGTATCTCTCTCCATGTCTCTGTCTCTGTCTTTGTCCCTCACTCTGTCTCTGTTTATCTTTCCACCTCTCTCGCCCTCTCTCACTTTCTCCGCCTCCCTCCTCCAGAGGTGACCCGTGGCTGTACCCAGACCCAGTACGGGCTGCCCTACCCGCTCCCTCCTGACGGATGCTACAACTGGAACGACGATGTCTGGTGCCTCTGGTCAGGCAGCCGCTGGCACAGGGGGGCCATCCTCTCTCGCCCTCTCTCACTTTCTCCGCCTCCCTCCTCCAGAGGTGACCCGTGGCTGTACCCAGACCCAGTACGGGCTGCCCTACCCGCTCCCTCCTGACGGATGCTACAACTGGAACGACGATGTCTGGTGCCTCTGCTCAGGCAGCCGATGCAACAGGGATGCTATGGGTAGGTGTTTGGCTTCTGTGTTTCTATGAAAAGTGTCATGATAGAACAGCGTTAAAAGTAGATTAATGTACACAAACAATAATACTTTTAATTTTCGATTATGGTTTAGATGTTGATAACATAATGGGGTCGGGCAGAGATTTTTCGATCACTACAGTATAAATTTATCCATATTAAATCTCAAAATTTTTAAATCTTGTTTTCGGTGTATTCATTCCTACCATTATAATTATAGCTATATTTTTTTTAAAGACTTCTATTAAATTACTGACTGGTATAAAATGTTATAGCTTGAGTATACGATTTGTACTTCTTCTGCATTTTCAAGAAAACGTTTAAATTTCAAAATATGATAACATTTTCCAATATTACTTTTTAGTATTCGTTTATTTGTTTGAAGTTTAATCTACAACGTTAGCATGTCGTCGCCATATAGGATCCCCCAGGGGAACCTAGGAGAGGTGAAACCCGGAGAGAGGGAGAGAATTCTCTACCTCCCTCTATAGAGAATATAATGCCTTTTAGCCTGTCGACGTAACTTCATGATGTTGAGGACTTTTTATTTCATCCATACAGGAGTCTCCAGCACGTTGGAGATGGACTATCATCTTAATGATTTCGATGGACCTATCGTGGGTGAGAATTCCCTGTGTACAGAGTAAAATAAGTCTGCTAGAAATCATTGTGTTTTGTGTTAAACCTACAGAGGGAGTAAGAGAGAGATAGAGCGACAGAGGGAAAGAAAGTTTAATAGTGGGAAAGAGGGTGGGAGATAGATAAAGAGAGAAAGAGTGAAAGAGAGGAGGGGAGAGAAAGAGAGATAGGGAGAGAGAGAGAGAGAGAGAGAGAGAGAGGGAGAGAAGGAAGGGGGGACACGAGAATAATGTCGCTAAATAAAAAAGAAAGTGGGAATAATTATAAATCTATAATTATAATATAAATATTATGCACATCGTTATAGAAATTTCGCATTCTATTTTAACTAAAAAAATACCAGAGAGTGTGTAATATGGAGAGGTTTCACGGGGAGGGATTTTGCTTTTGATGGTTGGGATGATTCACACAGTTTCTTCCTTCTGTAGACCTTTGTAAAAACTCTATCTGGAGATTGATCAACCTCCTAATTAAAAAAGCAACATTGTGGGCTCTTTTTGTTAAAGCCTCACTGAACCTACAGTCTCTGGTGTAATCTCTAACTTTTTTGGTATTGTCGTTTTCACCCACAGAACAGGGTGGCATCAATAAGTGTTTTCAGTGCTGTAACACTATGCTCTCTAACTTATTATTGTTGTTGTTGTTTTCAATGCTTTAATACTATGCTCTCTACTTTGCTGTTGTTGTTGTTTTCGTTGTTGTTGTTGTTGTTGTTGTTGTTGTTGTTGTTGTTGTTGATGTTGTTGTTGTTGTTGTTGTCAACCACAGAAGAAGACGGCATCAAGAAGTGTTTTCAGTGCATCAACTACGACACTGCAGGGAACTACTACAGGCAGTGCCCGAAGAACGCCAGGGTGAGGAACGCCTACCTGGGCGCCTGTAACGGAACCTGCTTCACACGGTCCTATGACTACAACGCTTCCTGTAAGGTTAAGCATGATGATTTTGATCTACTGTATGACGATTTAATGAATTAAAACGCTTCCTGTAAGGTTAAACATAATAATATTGATATACATGTAGGCATACCGTAGGGCAGTAAGTAAAATACACACTTTGTTGACTACAACGCTTCATGGAAGGTTAAGAATAATAATATTGATCTACCGTAGGATAGTTACAGAAATACGAATTTTGTTGACTATAACGCTTCGTGTAAAGTTAAACAGAACGATAATGATATATATGTATCGTAGGATAGTGAGTAAAAATCAACTTTGTTGGCTACAACGCTTCATGTTAGAGCAAGCAAAAAGATATTGATGTATTGTAGACAGTTTGATGAAGTACAAACTGTGTTGACTACAACGCTTGGTAAACGTAAGTTTAAGCATAAAGATATTTATCTACTGTATTGGTCCCTCCCTCCTTCCCTCTTCCTTAATCCTCCTGGTTTTATCCTCCATTCCCTATTATTCGTTTGACGCGCCCACATTTTCAAATCTGTATCCATGTTCCCTCTTTTCACCTTTCATAACTGTCCTCCTCCCTCCTTCATCCTCTTTTCATCCCTTCTTTTTCCCCCTTCTCCACTTCTAACACCTCCCTCCCCTCCCT
>RQTK01000251.1:147800-186316 GCA_003991915.1 Elysia chlorotica
GGTTCGATAGGGGGAATAGAGAGATAGAGATAGATAAGGAGAGAGAAAGGCGGATTGATAAGGAAGGCGAAAAAGATAAAGAAAGAGGAATAGGCAAGAAACCAGCGAACGAGAGAAGAGAGAGAGAGAGAGAGAGAGAGAGAGAGAGAGATTATTATTATTATTATTATTATCGTCATATTTTTTTCTTATTGCTATAGATACAAAAACTGCTATTTGATAAAGTATATAATTGATTTATCAGTAATTAACCGTTACAAAAATTTTGCACATTTTTTCAAATAATTATGCACAATGGGCGGGTAAACAGTATAGAAGAAAAAGGGAGGTAACCATAAATTAAGAGCCCCTTAGACTGTTTTCGCATTTGCTTCCCCTTTTCTAATGGATGTCAATTATCAATTCCTTTCATAGCAGGACTGCCAGTCTACGGTATTAGGGCGTATTATTACTGCACCATTGCTCTTTTTGCCATCGGGCTTGTCAGAAAATGCTAATAAGTATGCTAATTAAATAGTTTTCAGAAAATGTATATTTTGTACAAGTTTTAAAGTTACTTTTGCATTAAGTTTTTCAAATGTATCTAAGATGCATAAATGCAATATTAAACACCCTCAAACAAAAGAGCAGAAACGTTTAACCGGTTGGCGCAAGTAAGCTATTTCAACAAGTATTTAGATATAACACCACGCCAGTTAATGACATTCATCTGTTTCATCTGCTTAAAGCTATTTATGCTGTGACAGATTCACTTTTGTCTACCAGCAATTATTTTCCAAAAGTTGTTTTAATTGAAAACTCCTATACGAGCGTACTTGTTTTTTTAGTTCATTTTTCATCTTTTCAATGTTGAGGTTTACACCACTCTAAATAAAAATGGGTTGCAAGTACAATGTTGTGGTAACCTTACGATTTCTCTTTAAATATCAGATGAAGGAGGTTTACGACGTGTTGTAACTACCGCAATCATCGTGTCAAAGTTATACATACGATCCTAGGACATGAAAAACAGATAAACTTTAATCAAATTAATTGTATGCTAATTTTTTGTAAGCAATCCATAATGCAAAAGACGAAAAATAAAAAAAAAGAATAATCAAATGAAAAACAGTCTTTGTTATCTTTATAATATTGTTTTCTTTATTTGTTTTTTGAGTGGTGGTTCTTAACTCTTCTTTGGTTTAGTTAAGGAATGGCAGTCTTATGGTTATCAGCTGTAGTTCTAGTGGAAAAGAGCACTGCATTATTATCACAAAACGTAATGATCTGTATGGCAACAAAGCTGTGGCAATGGATACGTTATAATTATATATTTTTTCTTTTAAATTTAATAGTACATGTTTTTCAAGATTAGTTTAGAAAAACCTGACTGTAACTATTTTAAAGGTCAGGGCACAAGAGTAGAGAGAAGACACTTGCATTTTATTAAAGTGATTTTAAAAATCGACACAAGGTTTACGCATGGTATGTGTTGCATATCCAATCCCAGCCTGTTGTTGTTGTTGTTGTTGTTGTTGTTGTTGTTGTTGTTGTTGTTGTTGTTTTTGTGGTTCTTGCTGTTTTTCAAAGGTCATTTGAAGGTCGAAGGTCGGTGATCTTGGATAGGTCAAAGGTCATCACACCTTCCGCAGGTCAGGGGGCATACGGTCAAGGACATGTCCTCGTCATTGCAGGCGACTGACTGGGCGAACTGGCACGGGTAGAAGTCTGCATCCTCACACACTGGCTTGCTGGAGACACTGGGCTCTGGGCAGGGTCAAGGTCGAGGTAGCGTAGGGTGATAAAGGGATGAGGTAAAACAAAGAGGGGGGGTATGGCGAAAAGATTGTTAAGAAGGTTTGGAATAAATGAAAATAGAAACATAGGGGGAAAGAAAATCTGCGGTGTTGTGAGTGGGGGTAAGTAAGCAATGGTGTTGCTCTTTGTTTGTTTTTCTTTTGGGATAATGGGTCTTTTTCTTTGGTTAAGTTTAAACTAACAAAATAAATAGATAATTCGTGTACTGTACAAACCCTCCGACCAATATTTGGATGACTTTGACCTTCAAAAAGTCAGTCACAAGTCATTTTGCCAAAGGAACACTCTTATGAAAAAAATTTAAACTATGACTATGTCAATCCTTCCTTGCATTTCGGTTTTGGTGGTTAGCATCTCATCCGCATACTACACTGAACTTGCTTCGGTCCAATTATCCTTGTTATATCAGGGTTCCACTAAACCTACCATTACCAACCACAAGGGGTCATAGGGGAGAGCGCATTCGATAATTCATTTGATAGATCGCTGGTCTGAAAAGTAGGAGGGTGGAGTTTCGATGCCCAGCTCTTCTACTCTTATTTGCTTGACTGTAACTCGCTATCTCCATATTGGATTTTAAGATAAGATAAGATACGTTAAGATACACCTTCTTTATTATCCAATCAGGACACTTTTCTTGGTCGTACAATACTATAATTATTTGCTTCAATGTCACACCAGTTGTACATCTGTGAGATTTTTTTTAGAATCTTCTAGGATGAAACACTAATCTAATGTCAATTTTTCATTACCTTATCAATATATTACAATATTAAAAACCTACCTGGCAAGGAGGTACTGAGCCCAGCAGCTAGCGCTCTTGAAAGACACTCGGAGGTTTGGCAGCAGAAACTGCACACTCCAACACTCAGTCTGCAGTTGTTACCACCGACGGAGGATTCTGTGCACTGTACATTTTAATATTATGGTTATGTATTCGTTAGTAGGTTCTATGTTCATTTTAAAACTGGCAGATTTATTCAATGAGTTTAATAGTAATAAAGCAGTACATGGAATCTATATTTTCAGTCAGATGGTATAATTACAAGATTAGTGATTTTAATGGTGATTGATCTATAGTTTTGATTGATTAATCGATGTAAATTTCAATATCAAAGCGCAACGTTTGATTAATAAAAGTTTCATAAAGAATGTATTGATATAAAATGTAATTAACAGCAGTTAGTGGCAGCCTTGAAAAGTTCGATTTTTTTTTCTTTTTCCATTAATTGTTTGTAAACACCAACAAATTAATAAAAAAAAGTAATGTATTTTCCTTTTAAAGATTATTCAATGTCCAATCTAATGATAGGGCTTTAAAAAATTTTAGTCAATTCATGTCATCCTACCTGATCTTGAGTTCCACATTTTGCGGTAAAAGATCCATGGTCATTCACAATGCTACAAACCTAGAGAGTCAAGGGTACAAAGATAAACCATTAAGACATAAATTACCACACTCAATTCTTTAGACGAAAGTAATTTCTTGTAGGTTGTCACAACAACTCACAAAAATAGTTTTAAAACAAAAGAAAAGGTTTTTTATGTAAATAAATGTGTCATGCATTATAGAAAAAAAATAGAACCATAATTGTTATGAAGTGACTGTTTGCCACTTTTGTTGCTGCTACCACCATGTCTACTGCTATAGCAGCTTCTGATACTAATGCTATTGTCATCATTATCATCGTCATCATCATCATCATCATCATCATCACCATCATCATCATCATCATCATCATCATCATCATCATCATCATCAGCATCTTAATCATCGTTATCATCATCATCATCATCATCATCATCATCATCATCATCATCATCATCATCATCGTCATCATCATCACCATCATCGTCGTCATCCTCATATATATCAGCAACCTTAAAAAGATTACATCATCATCATCATCATCATCATCATCATCATCATCATCATCATCATCATCATCATCATCATCATCATCATCACCATCATCATCATCATCATCAATATCACCAATCTCAAAACTATTACAGTTTTATCAATTTTATAATCACATAATCATCATCATCATCATCATCATCATCATCATCATCATCATCATCATCATCCCTTTTATCACCACCATCAGGATCAAACCCTACACCACTCACATTATCTCCGACAGAGCAGGGCACTATCCTCTCGGCACAGACCCTGGGGTCTTTCTCGTTCACACAGGACGGGCAGTGTAACACTGACGGTATTTGGTCTAGACCTGGGGTAAAGCCAGGTTGGGGGAGAAGGGATGGGGAGAAGGTGGGGTGGGAGGGGGAGAGGATAAGTCTTTCTGTCGTTTATGCTGCTCTCTTTGGAAGACATTTCTCCAAACTATTTACAGACGAAATCATAAACATTGAAAATAATTTGAGGTTTTACTTATTTTTAACCAAAAAAAGATAGAATTAAATAATCTTTTTGTTTTTATTTCTTTTTTTGTTGTTGTTTGTGTTTCGTTTACTTTTTATTGTTAATTAGTTTTTTATTTTGTTAGTGTTGTTGCTGTCGTTGTTTTTTTTTTATGATTTCCGAAGTTGTTTTATCATGATTTTTGTTCGTCCTATTGTAAATGATCATATAACATGTTTTTCCGACTGAAAAATAGGTGCTCGTTTCATAAATAACACAGAGGAATAATACAAACTTACGAATAACAGCTAGTAATCAGAGAAAGGAAATAAATAGCATGTTTTACAACAATAATATTAAAATTACATAATTCCTTTCCATAAAATACTGGTTTGTTGGTCTAATACGGGATGTGGGGCTGAACCCGATATTTCCCCCCTATACTTAATTACCTGTAATTTAAACACAACGTAATGCGCGCCTGCTTTTGGCTGTTGTGGTACACCTATTCCTATTACAAGCTTTGCGAACAACGCGTCGAAATCGTATGACATAATGACGACCCCGGGCGAGATTTTCTTATCTCTCATTGGCACTTTACGTGAATTGGTTTAATGTCTAACGTTAGCACTAACTATTATAGGCTATATTGTGGACGGATTCCAAGACTGACGTCTGACAATTGTATGTGCCTGCCACACACGAAACAGAACGGGGATATCATGTTTCCTGTCTCAGCCAATCACATTTAATCACAGATTGCTATTAATAGAAATGTGTGCATTAAACTGACAGCGACCCAACCAGCAGGGGGAGAAGTCGCCAGAGCTTGAACCACGGACCTCCTGCGTCGGAAGCCGGTGTTCTACCCCAGGGCTATACCACGCCCCCATGCCACTCTATTCCCCAGCGCTAAGGTTGGACTTCAGTACATAATATTCTCTTTGACTCTGTAAGTCTATGGCAGACATCGTCACAGATTCTATTATCTTTCGACATCGTTTTCGCTAAGGGCTCATTCATCGCAAGGTTTCTACTGGCGACGGTGGGTAAGGCAAATTACCACGCAGTAATACATGTATTACATATTATTGACCCTGCTGACTTGTAACGGGACAGATTGTGCTATGGCTAGCTCGGCTTAAAGCACTAATTTTACTCGCTGTTCGGAACGCGATAATTATGGAAATGTTCCTATGATCATGTAAATTATGGTTATTACAACTACCGCTATAACTATAAGGTACAACGCTCAGCAAAATTCTGCCTGGCCTTGGAGGGTCGAACGTGGGTGGGTTTTTGTTCCCCTTAAAGTTCAAATTCATAACTATATAGGCTATATTAGAAGGACGGAGTAAGGAAGGGGGTTAGTGGTAGTTCTAGTGGAGTTTAAATTATATTGTGGACGAGCCCTAAGACTGATCTCTGACAATTTTATGTGTGAGATACCATGACTCCATCTCATCCGGTCACGTTAAACTGATACCGATCCAACCAGCAGGGAGCCAAACCGCCAGTGCTCGAACCAAGGAACCAGTGAACTCCTGCGGCGGAAGCCGATGTTCTACCTCAGTGCCACCGCGCCCTCCAGAGGGTGAGTGAGTGGTTGAGTGAGTAAGTGAGTCCAACGTTATCATCAGGACTATATTATCGTAAATTGTCCTAACGACTTATGTTAACCTGAGAATTTCGCGTACTGCCTTTAGAGACAGTGTGGAGATGCAAGGGATGTTGTAAGAATAATATTAAGACATGGGGAAGGCATGAGTAATAAAAGAGTAGAGAAGGCATGAGTAATAAAAGAGTAGAGAAGGCATGAGAAATAAAAGAGTAGGGAAGGCATGAGTAATAAAAGAGTAGAGAAGGCATGAGTAATAAAAGAGCAGAGAAGGCATGAGTAATAAAAGAGTAGGGAAGGCATGAGTAATAAAAGAGTAGCGAAGGCGTGAGTAATAAAAGAGTAGGGAAGGCATGAGTAATAAAAGAGTAGAGAAGGCATGAGTAATAAAAGAGTAGGGAAGGCATGAGTAATAAAAGAGTAGGGAAGGCATGAGTAATAAAAGAGTAGGGAAGGCATGAGTAATAAAAGAGTAGAGAAGGCATGAGTAATAAAAGAGTAGGGAAGGCATGAGTAATAAAAGAGTAGGGAAGGCATGAGTAATAAAAGAGTAGGGAAGGCATGAGTAATAAAAGAATAGTGATCAAAATGTCCCACATCAGGTGTTATTATATAATTAAACGGCCCGTTACCTTCCTGGACACGGCTGAGGTCACGTGAGCACTCGTCGCCTTGACAACACAGCGTGCAGTGCTCGTGTGGGGCGAACGGGTCGCCACTGGTGCAGTTCCGGGTGCTCTGAAGTTCTTCAAACCCACACACCTGGTCAGGGCAAGAGTTTAAATAAGTAATAAAGTGCGAAACATACACTGTTAGTCTAGTCTTAACCAACTCAGAGAATTCTTCTTTTCTCCAAGACCTGGCCTTACCATCAATTTATGATGTTTCGAATCCAACTATATATATATATATATATATACCAACTTCTTGTAATAAAAACCAGGATTTTTAAGTATGTACGTCTACTTGTCTTAAAAGTTCTGAAATTATTGCCGTCATATATGGACCTATAACTTTCTTCGCATAGGCTAGGGAAAAAAGCAGGTGGAAGTGAAGAAGGAGGTAGAGTCTTTAAGGAAAGAGCAATGGTGTGTAATACGCTTCAAACATTCCAAATAAAATAATAATACACTCCTCAATGGAATTTTGGTCTTTCATCTTTTACAGGAACTGTATAAATAGGGTTATTAAGTATGTAGAAAAACGGGGGCGGGGATGGGGGCGGGAGTTTTGAATAGACTTGTAAACAAATCCTAAGAGACATTTTTTATTATATTGAGATCTGCAGCAATTTCTGTTGATGCTTCCGCAAGTTCTCAGGTGCACTTGCCCCTAATCTAAACACACATAGATTCAATGTGGTTGGTATTCTGAATTTCTTTGATAGAAAAACAGGTGTTTGTAAGCTCTGGATCCAAGATCTAATGTTATTGACGAAAAACAGGTGTCTTTAAGCTGTGCTTCCAAAATTTAATGTTATTGACGAGAAGCAGGTGCTTTTTTAGATGTAGATCCAATGTTTTGAGGCATGTCGCGACCCCCGGTAGGTGCATTTGTCGTTGAACAGTTCTAAGCAGATCAAAAATAAAAATTTATGTTCTCAAAATTAAAATGCGTACGTTTCTTTCAGAATGTATATAAAAAGAGGGTTTTTAATGAATAAGAAACCTTGATTACTGTTTGAAATTTTTAAAAAGGTTTAAAAGAGCCCTTTTGGCTAAAATGTAAATTATAATCATTCAAACAATTTTAGAAGATAATACAATTATGAGTGAGGGTTCTTTTTGTTAGAAGTAAAGAATAAACGTTGAATAAAATAAAGCCAGTTATTCATGGTTCCTCCTCTTTCCAGAGGTTGGATGCCATGGTCTACCATCTTTCTCGTTCAAGCGAATAGAAACAAAAGCACATATGTATTTGATAAAACTTTGCAGATTCCATGTCTTTGTTGTGAGTGTGAGTGTGTGTGTGTGTGTGTGTGTGTGTGTGTGTTTTGTAAGAGGAATATCAGTCTGGTCAAAAAGTAAAAGTCTTACGGTAAAGTCTTACCAAAGGAGAAGTGCATCGCATCGTCAGTTTCCAGTCGTCTACTGTTCCTTTGCAAACCTGGAGCATCGGGAAAGAAAGCAGCACTGATAAAAAAATAACGGTTTTTCTTAACAAATGTTCTTGAGAAAATAATTATGAATTTAAACAAAATGAATTTCAGTGCTTACAAGTTTTTCCTTGACAAATAAAAGCAAGAAAATCAGTTTATTCTTAATATTGAAATTATCTGATCTTTTACTTTAAAATGTTTATTATTTATTTCTTTGCCACTACAGTAACGTTTTTGATTTGTTTATTTTGTTGTTGTTTTTTGTAGTATTTTCTTTTAATATAGACTTTTGACAAATGTACTATAAAAACACTTTTCGTACATAATGTAAAAAAGCAAATACTTAAAAAGCGTTGTACAAAAGAATTGAAAACTTCTGAGAAAAACTTGGTTTCACCTGATTCTTGGAGCAAACTTGAGGGTTAGAGAGGCAGTCCATGATGTGTGATACCCCGACACACGTCGGACACACAGGCAGACTGGGATCTGTAGGGAAGAAGAAAGTTTCGGTCAGTACTAACATTAGGGATAACTGTTAAACATAGGTAGAGATGTAAAATAGATCGATACCGTTTGTGATGACTAAAGCACTAACAAAATATATAGTTAACGGTATTTTTGGATTGATTGCCGTTGTATGTTTTTTTCTTTTAGTTTTAAAGAAGGTACATTTTGGTATTGAAAATGGCAATCAAGGCGAATGTGTGAAAAGGAATAAAACGTGTCTGTAAAAAAAAGTTAATAAATATGTATTCTTATGTCATTTTCTAAATTTGATAGAAAACTGTAATATTTTTTTTTACTCTTGTTGGATAGGAAGCAGCTAAAAATGAATCCACGGTTTGGGAAAGACATTACAAAAGGTTTATCGCTTTAAAAAAATTTTTAGTCTTGAGTGTAAAATCTAAGCTGCATTAACATAAACAAAGAAGAATGATAATAAGAATAAGAGAGCGAGAGAGAGAAGGTGGGAGAGAGAGACAAAGATAAAGAGAATGGGTAGATGTAGACGGATTCACAATGAAAGAAATAGAGAAAGAGAGGGAGAAAAAGTAAAAGTACAAAAGATGGAGAGGGTAATTACGTCATTTAAAAAAGCAGGGGTAAATGCCTTCATGTATTATAATTATTATTCATAGTCAGAAACAGCGACTGAGACAAACTAATAGGACAACTGAGGACTTCCTGATCTGGAGACCAACACTCTCCACTTGAGCTTGTTAGCCCCAGGGAAAGAGATAAAACGCGGGAAAGAGGTGGAGAGAGAGAGAGAGAGAGAGAGAGAGAGAGCGAAAGAGGGAAGGGCACGTACATAATTATGGATGACGGATACAGGCATGATATAGACAGACACACATAAAGACATAAAATTACAGATACAACTCAAAAGAGGCACTCAAACCAATAAACAAAAAAAAACAAAGTAAGCAATAATGAGAGGGTATTTTACATCCCTATATATATTTTACATTTATGTAGTCTGCTAGATCTATTTGAGCTTTTAAGAAATTATGGCTTAGCTCCGCGTAGAAATAAAAAAAAAAAAAAAACACTCTTGTGAAAATTTGCACAGACGCCTATGGATCCGGAACAAACCAAGACTCTTGAAAGTGGTCCACTAAATTGTAGCCAAATTGGGGAACCCCATTTTCTCCGAACTACCAATTTTACACCAAAATGACTATATTAATTGCTAGGGATTTTCGAAACCTCTTCATGTCGCATGATTTAAGGACTATTATTTTCTTGGGTTGGCACTATTTTCAGGAATTTGCTAAATTTTTTTGAAGGTAAAATATTTGATGTTTTTATTATATTAAAATAGAAGGTGTGCAAATCGATACACATGGGTTCGGGACGCGGTCGCCCTATGGTAGAACATCGGCTTCCGAAGCAAAAAGGTCTGTGGTTCGAGCCCTGGCGATTTCGCTCCCTACTGGTTGGGTCGATGTCAGTTTAATGTGACCGGCTGAGACAGGAGATATTGTATCCCCGCCCTGTTTCGTGTGTGACAGCACATAAAATTGTCAGACGTTAGTCTCGGGGCCTGCCCACAATAAAGCCTAAATAGTGCTGATGTTAAACCAACTCAACACTCATCACAGAACTATTTTGAGGTATTTGTCAAAAAGATTATAATAATATGGAAGCCATGTAATTCAATATAAATAGAGGATAACACAAGAGCACAATACAGGATTACCGAAATAACAAAAACTTGCAGTAAGACTAAAACTAAAAGTGAGCTAAAGTCTATTATTATTGTTTAACATCTTTGAATCGCGCTGTGCACCTATTTTTTTAAACATGTAAATATAAAAATTATGTTAGATTTTTTATGATTGTTCAAATATTCCCGGAAAAAAATGCCCCCGCATATAGGACAGTCTAGGCTTGTAGCCGGAAAAAAAAAACTATAATAATCACTTCGTAATATCCATGCTAAAAATGAATGCAAATAAATCACTTTGATCCTTGCTGTGCAAAATCTTTTTATTTCGTTCAACGAAAGCCTAGATAAATGTTAAACTTTTTAGTTTTAAATATAAACTTTAGGGTATAAAAGGAGTTGGCAGCTCTGCTCTTTAAAAGGTTGAGCCCAAATAGGTGAAAGTCTAGTTACTGTCTATGTCCACTAAAAGATGTAGTTTAGTTAAGTGTCTACTTAATTCAGAAATTCGATTATATTAAGGGTTGAGGTCGACACAACCTTCTAGTTATGGTGAAGTGTCTGGACATGAAAGGTAGAAGTAGCTAAAAGGGGTTTCCATTGTTTATTAAAAAAAACTTAGAGTAGTCCAAAAAATAGATCAAATACGTTGTAATGTGCCAGTGATAGCAATTTTCGTTGTTGTTGTTGTTTTTTGTTGCTGGTACTGTTCTTTTTTTTTTTTTTTTTTTTTTTTTTTGGGGGGGGGGGGGTGTTGTCGTTGCTTTTAATGTTTTCGTCTCTTGGTGTATCTATGCCTTTCTATCTAAAATTTATTTTTGTGATATGCCCGTTTTGTGGAGGGAATATGGATAGTGTAGCTAAACCACTGTTAATTTTTTTAAATAGTAAGATTCAGATGGATTGTAACTTAAAAAAGTAATGCTTCAAGTTCCGTTAAGTTCTACGACATGAAACAGTTGAATCATTATTACTTTATATTGTTTAGATTCTCTTATATTTTCTCTTCAGTATTACAAAACAGTGGATACATTACCTGGTGTGGTTGCAGCAGAAGAAGGCGTGGTAGAAGATAGTGGTGGTTGCGTCGTTACAGCTGGAAAAAGGGGAAAAAAACTGTCAAAAATACGTATACAATTTTCTATAACTTTCTTAAGGGCAAGCGATAGTATTAACTTACATACAGCGATTCTAAAATTTGAGACTGTTTTTATTGAAGCAACAATTCTATATTCTTCATAATGTCTTCAAAACTTTAAGGGAAAATTGTTTACTTTATGATAAATATAGATTTTAAAGACATTATTATAATAATAATAATGAACATCCTCAATTTTTTTAGTTTACAATGCGGATACCTGATCAGACAAAACAAAATAATTATTGTGTAAATAGAACTACCCATACAACCAAATTACTGAGTAAACATTAATATTAATATTATGCTAAAAGAATAACGAATGCATAAGCCGTGTGTCTCCATTTCATACATTGTACGCTTCATTCAAACTGTGAACTTACAAACAGACACCATGAGCCAATAATATTCACATGGATTAAGGAACTATACAAATAATATTATTGCTGGAAAAGCAAAAGAAAGCAAAGGGTTAATGAAAACAACAGTTTCTATCGGTCCCTGGTCTACTCTACTTCCTACTTTGCAATCTCTTAAACCGCCGTATAATAGTGTGTATATGCGTGTGTATGTTTGTGTATGTGGATATGTGTGTGTGTGTGTGTGTTACATGTTTAGTTGTTATTTGATTAAACTGTTGGTTGTCATTCCTAATTATTTCTTTGTTGGTGATGGTGAAAAAAATAGATCAATGGCGAGAGAAAACAAGAGGGAGAAAGCGAGAGAAAGAGAGAGAGAGAGAGAGAGAGAGAGAGATAAAGAGAGAAGTTAAAACATAAGAAGGGGAAGGGGGGGTAAAACAGACCAACATATAGATAAAGAAATAGATAGATAGATAGATAGATAGATAGATAGATAGATAGATAGATAGATAGATAGATAGATAGATAGATAGATAGATAGATAGATAGATAGGCGGATAGAGTCAGGGTGACAGAAATTTAGAAGACGAAAAGATAAAGATAGACAAAGATGCAGAGATATAAAAAACAATCACTGTAGAAAACGAAGGCAGATTATATTGGGTGGTTTAATTCCATTTCAATTATTATGCCAATAATTTAACTGTTTGGTTTAATTTGCTAGATGACTCATCAAATTAATGAACGATTTGCTGAAAATGGAGAGAGAGAGAGAGAAAGAAAGAGAGATAGGGAGAGAGAGAAAAGAAAGAGAGAGAGGGACTGATACAGAGCAAGAGTATCATTGACAAATAGAAACAGTAAAATATTGAAGTCGTAGAGCAACAGTGAGATATGGCTGTTTGGTTGGTTTCTGAACCTCTTTCAAAAAACAAAAACAAATTCTATGTTTTTAGAGTCCAATTTTAGTTATCACAACCTTTTCTGTCCATCTGAGGAACGAACTGGTTTAAGTGTTACAGCGCTGGTCTCCAGATCGTTAGGTCTGCGCTTCGAATCCCATGACCGGTCAAAAGTTAATTTGTGCGTTTGTGTCCCCAGCTGGTTGCGTCGGTGTCAGTATGATGTGATCGACTTAAACAGGTCTCCCCGCTTTGTCTCGTGTGTGGCAGCATTTAAAATTCCCAGACGGGAAAAGAGAGAGAGAGAGGAAGAGAGAGAGAGAGAGAGAGAGAGAGAGAAAGAGAAAGAGGAAGCTAGAAAAAGAGAGTGGTAACAAATAGGGGAAACAGGCTTACATGTGTGTTATTATAAAAAATGTGAACATGCAAGAGATTAATTAAGGCGCAAAAAAGAGTGTAATTAAAATTTTGTAATCATGAAAAAAGAAAATTAGCTTAAACGAAACATTACTAGTCTAGTATTCTAAAGAGAAAGATGAGATGATAAATCGTACGCGTTTTGTAATATGAAACTTAACATTGATTCCAAGTCTTGCGGGTTTGTCAGTCAGCCCCACTGAAAAATTAGTATTTAACGGTTGACAGCGGCTTAAATCAATACAATACAAGCAGAGTTTAGAGAGCGTATCGTGTTATTATGTTGAAAGCCCGTATGATATCATATGACCAGACAGTATGAAATAATTAGAGGTTTCAGGTGTAAAGTTTTGCATACGTGATTCGAGGTTAATTAATGACGTTACTTCCTTAATTAACCATAGTAAAAAAAAAAAACTCTCTCTCCAACTGGGTTAAACGCGTTAATTTCAATAAACAATAATATAGAGTGGATTCGCGTCATGCCAGCTCCTCGTATCAAGGGTGGCGCCGTAGTTCTGGGGAAGAGCATCGGTTTAAAAGGTCTGGGTTCAAGCATTGGCGATGTCGCTCCCTACTCGGTCGGTGTCATGGTATCCCCGCCCTATCTCGTGTGTGGCAGCACATACAATTGTCAGACGTCAGTCTTGGGGACCGTCTCCAATATAGCCTTTATGGTGCTGATGTTGGACGTTAAACCAACTCAACAACATCAACAACATCAATAGCAATGTGAGCTCTTTTCGTGAAACTCTCACACAATCTATAGTCTCTTATATGATGATATTTTAATTTGACACTGGTGTTGATCGGGGTTGTTAACAATTTTACGGCCGAAAAACAATCCTTGAACTTATTCCAGTTACTGTTGGCGCAACTAATCAGTATTGTTTTTCCACTGATTTCTGTACGTTTGGTTATGTATCTGTCCGTCGGTCTGTCTCTGATTCTGTCTATGCCTGTCTATGTCTGTATGTCTGTCTGTCTGTCTGTCTGTCTCTCCCTCTGTCTATCTTTTCATCTTTTTATTTATCTATCTATCTTTCTCTATTGCTCCTTGTCATTGCCTCTCTCTCTCTCTCTCTCTCTCTCTCTCTCTCTCTCTCTCTCTCTCTCTGTGTGTGTCTCTCTCTGGTGTTTCATTTATAATTAGTCCGTTCTCCCACCTACAATCACGTACGGATTTTCTGCCTTGATAGACACAGACTTGATCCGCCCACATGAAAAAGTTTCGGACTAACAACTAAAATATTGTTTTTCATAACTAGATACAAATCAATTGCGCCAAGCTTAGCAAAATTACCGATACAGTATAATTATTGTTTCTACTATACATAAAAGTAGAGAAAATTTGCTTTTGATAATTTGTGTGCGAGTGTGTGTGCGTGGGGCCTGGAGGGGGGGGGGGGATAAATTTCCCATAGAATAAGGAGAGAAATGGAGAAAGCGACGTTTTTGTTGTTGTTTATGTTGTTGCCGTGTTGGGGTTGTTTATGTTTGTTTTTTCATGCGACTTAAGTTTAGCTTTAGTTAAGTTGGTTTTTACGTACATCGTCAGAATTGATATAAACTTTACTGCAGACGGATCTCTAGACTGACGTCTGACAGATTTATATGCTGCCCACTCGGGACTGGGCTTGGATACTGTAGTCCTGTTTTAGCCAGTCACCCTACACTGACAGAGACCCAATCCATTACGGAAGACGAAATCAGGCAAAAAAGAGTTTCCCCCTCGTGGGACTCGAACCGTGGAAATCCCGATATGGAGACCAACGCTTTACCTCTTGGGGCACTTTGTCCCGTTGCCTCATGCGCTTATGTCTGGTTTCGTGTTTACTTATTTGCTTAAAAACACCAAAATCAAAATAATGTCTATCACTCTGGTAGACCCTTTGTGTCTACAGGGCTGGATCTCTGTTGCCCCATTGCATAATTAATGTATGCTTTCCCAGCCTTTCACCGATTTCCCATTGATCATAGCCTACGATGACACTAGATCATCGTAACACCCACTTCGTTCTAAGGTTAGCTTGTCGATTCTTTCACGGAAAACTGTACAAGTGTAAGATAAAATCATGTATGTTTCTAGGAACAACTTTTCTTAAGTCAATCATCTCAGAACCCATTGCTTAGTTGATGCAGATTGTTGCATAAGTAGAAATGTATTATCTGTCCTGCTATTTTTCTCTGTATCTGTCTCTGTCTCTGTCTCTCTTTGTCTCTCTCTCTCTCTCTCTCTCTCTCTCTCTCTCTCTCTCTCTCTCTCTCTCTCTCTCTCTCTCTCTCTCTCTCTCTCTCTCTCTCTTTCAATCTCTCTCTACCATTTTATCTCTTTTTGTATTCTCTAAAACATGAAATATATATCTCAATTTGAAATGTGTTATGGATAGCAGATCCTATATTACATTACTAATGCGTGTTTTGTTGGGGGTTTTATTTTGGGTTTTTTTTCGGGTTATAACTGAATATTCCATTGATCATTTCTGTCGATGACACTTGTTCACCATAAAAGCATTTATCCTTGCTCAGTGATTTTATGAAAGGCTGGCTAAGGTTAGCTTGACCTGGTCTTTTGTATCTCTTTTTCGCTTAGCACGAACACCAAGTAAAGGAAAAGTATGTAGGTTCGAACACTTTGTCGTGCAGTTTATTGTTCTCCAACAGTATTTTTCAAGTCTTGAGGTTGGTCGAAGTTGGATTGTTTTTCTTGTTATTGTTGTTGATTTTGTGGTGTTTGTTTGTTTGTTTTTTTGTTTATATATCGACAGTTTGCTTCCTTATTTGCACCATAGCATGTCCGTCTATCGGATATCTGTTTTTGACTGACCCTTTCTTCTGCTTTATAATTGTTATCATATGTTTTATTCCCATCCCAAATATTTAGTTTTTACCCTTTTTCTATTACTGCATTCATTTTTAAAATAACAGAAATAAAGACAAATAACAACAAATTAATGCTTACAAAATATACATATTGCACCTTGCTATGCAGGAGTCAAAATCAACTCTAACATCACCCACTCCTCTGATTACAATGTATCGATCCAATAGATGCTAAAGTTTCCTAAACATTGATGCTCTTTACTCCAATAGTTGTGTACACGCTGTAGGAAGTGTGGATTTGTAAATAACGTTCTAGTGGAAAATTCATTAAGCTCCGTAAGAAACAAGTATTCTCTATTTTTAGCTTTCCTTTCTAAGTCCAGTACTTAATTTAGTGGGTGATGAAGGCAGATTGAGAATCAACCTGAATACTTGTAAAAAAAAAATAAAAAAAAAAAAAAAAAATCAAAAGTCAATAATAAAAGAACCAAAACTATTTAGGACTTTATAAATAATTACATAAAATTCATTTTTATGACAAAAAAGTATTGTTTCACTAATTTTTTTTAAATTTCTCCACTAAACATCAGCCTGCAAAAAAATAATGTTGTCAATAAGCTACGATTTTGGCATAAGTCATTTTGCTACTTTGAAGTTAATCAATACAAACTGTTTTATTTCCTTACTTCCTCCTAATATTGGACACACGGAATGTCTAGTATTGTTTTAGCATAAAATAAAAGTGACAGAAATTAAAGAAACATTTTATGTGTAAATTAATACTACTATTTTTAACTCAACCTGAAAATACATTATGATTATAAATGGGGCGTGATTTTTAATGGTCATTTATCATAAACACTCTTCCTTTCTATTAATATTTGTCTATTTGAACATAATGGATTTTTCCATAACCCTGTTTCTTTTTTTCTTTGTAAACAACTCTAATGGATAACAAAGTGGAGTAAATTCTGAGTGAATTTTAGCCTCCATCTCCCTGATCATTATCGTGTATTCATGAAAAAGCACGATCTTGGTTATTTACTCTTTCATGTGACACTGTTTAAACACATTACCGGAACATCTGTATCGTTCTGTAGTTATTTTCACTAGTTCAATATGAAACCCGGCGTCGCTTTGAGTTTTGCATGGCCCGTTTCGATGTTTGATCATAATACAAGATAGCCCTTGTTAGTCTAGAAATAGATCAATATCGTTGTATTTCCCCGCTAAAATAATGGTGAAGCTCAACAATATAGTTGTATAACCATAACTGCTTGGATTATTTTTATTTCGCAGTTTCTAAACTTTGCAACACTCTCAAAATAATTATTATGATCAAAACAAAAGTCCAATCACCTAAGCAAGATATGTATTGAAATATTCGGCACTTTTGCGGCAGTTTACATTGCTGTTGTGTGAAAACTGTAAGGAACTTCCCTTTTTCTTGTCTATGCTGTGATTTCAATTAAAAACAACAACAACAACAACAACAACAACAACAACAACAACAACAACAACAACAACAACAACAAAACACTGCCATTGAAATGGAAACATTTGAACAAAGTAGATAATAAAAAACGAGCAGGGTGTTAAGATTTACAGCTCCCACACTCCGCCATATAGACATCTTAAGATAGCGGACCCACCGACACTACATTGACGATGAACCTGACGCCTTAACCCTCTGAGGACTTTGCACTATTTACATTACTTCCGACAAAGCTTCCCTGCCAGCTTTCGATATCCAATGTGAACCGGTGTGTTATGGGAAGAACCACGTCAGACCCAAGGCATAAATGACGGAGAGTGACAGAACCTAGACATATGCATGCATGACTGAGAGCGCAGCTGGTATAGGATGCGAACCATGGCAGTTTTACGGGTCTTTGCACCGTAAGGGGATTGGGCCATTTACCTAGAGAAAGTATCTTGTAACATGAATTAGCTTGAGTGTTGTAAGTACCCTCGGTAAACATGGGTCTCTACATTCGGTGTACATGCTATGCATTTATTCGAAACTTAACTTTTATCACTCTATTTTTTCAGGACTAGAGTAATGAAGTTTGTTTTAAAATTTTAGTTTTAAATTGATACTTATGAAACTTGTGGGAACACAGATCAGTGAGAACAATGTCTATCTGTGTATGTGTCTTTCATTCTCTCTCTCTCTCTCTTTCTCTCTCTCTCTCTCTGTTTACCTCTCTCTCTGTATTGACATTTAGGGAGAAATCAATAACAAAATAATCCTAAGCTAATGAGAAGAAGGGAAAAACAGAGGGGAGAGGGGGGGGGAGAGCTATGAAAGGAGAGAGTAAGAGAGACAGAGACAAAAACAGACAAACATACAAACAGACGGACGCATAGAAAGAGAGAAAAATAAAAGGAGATAACTATATTTATTGCGCACGAAAGAGAGAAAAGGAGAGAAAAAATGGGAGAGGTAAGAACGGAGGTATCTCAGACAAGAAAAGTAAATACACCAATATCTAAGATATAGGAAGCTATTACGCATAAGATAGAGGAAGAGAGAGTGAGAGAGAGAGGGAAATGAGAACAGCTGTCTATCTGTGTATCTGTCTTTCAGTCTCTTTTTTCTGTTTTTATCTTTGCCAAGTTCTCTCTCTCTCTCTCTCTCTCTCTCTCTCTCTCTCTCTCTATCTCTCTCTAGGTTTGCCTTTTTATGTATTGACGTTGAAAGAGCAATAATTAATAAAAGAGTCCTAAGCTAATGAGAATAAAGGAAAAACAGAGGGGGGAGAGAGAGATTTGAAGAGAGAGAAATTGAGAGAGACAGAGACAGAAAGGGACAGACAGAAAAACAAACCGTCAGACAGACAAACAGGTAGAGAGGGAAAATCAGCAATCAGCATATCTACATCGAACACATAAAAACCCGCAGGTAGTCAACCTTCTGCCTTTTAACCACCAGGATCCAACACCAGATCTACATCCTATAGGCCTAGGCCTAGATCTACTTGACCCTAGGCCCGCGCGTGCCAAAGATTTTAAGGCGTTGCGCGTGAGCAATGCACGAGAGAGGGACCAGCCAGCCATTAGCTAGCAGTGAGTGAGTGAGTGAGTGAGTAAAGACTTGAGCTTGTAGTGCTAAAGGTACTCACACTCACAGCTTACGACTGCGTTCGGTTTGGGCATCAGTATCTGGTCTTACGCGCTGAGCCAACTGGATAAACCCCGCTTTCGCGCCTTGCTTATCCCCCTCTCTCTTTTGGAGATCTGGAAATAAATAAGGTAAGATTTTGTTATGCTTGTCTTTGAAGTTCAATGCTCTCTGGGTTCTATTGATAGGTTTTTGATGGGGTTTTTTTTCTGACAGAGTTTGGCATTTTTATCACCGAAGGGGTAATAATTTTAGTGTAATACAATTATCAGATGACTTTAGTATGCAAAAGTTAGTAAAATTTTTCTTCCCGTTTGCTTTAAAACTCTTTTTTACATAGGGAAAGTGACACACAAGCACATTTTGAAAGTTAAGCAAATTTTAGTACAATAGATAAGGAAACGATATGACATTTTTACCAAAATGAATGCAACTTTAAGTTCGTAACTTCTATGACAATTTGCAACGTTTTATGATTTTTTTCATGGAGGGAGATACAAAATAATGTCCTGAATTATTGTTTGTTATTTGAGTCAGAGTTTGATACTCAGTCGGATATGGTTACATATTCAAATAGAAACCTTAAGGACACAAAAGAAAATAGATACTCTCTTTTAGTAAAAAATGTCACTATTTCTGTTGAAAAATGGTACCTTTTTTAACAAAATGCTACTTTATTCCGTCCTTCTTTTCCTGCGCCTTATTTATTTCGAACTAGGGCAATCGCAATCGTGCCAATGACATATTGGAACAGAAAAAAAAAACAAAAAAAAACTGTAACCCTTTCTTTGCCATGTTGTTGTGACCGGCTGAGACAGGAGTCATGGTATCCCCGCCCTGTCTCGTGTGTGGCAGCACATAAAATTGTCAGACGTCCGTCTTGGGGCCCGTCCACAATATAGCCTATATAGTGCTGCTGTTGGACGTTCAACCAACCCAACAACAACAACAACATTGCCATGTTGTTGGACACAAATGTTTATTGTGTGACACTAACTCCTAAGATGTTTTTAATTATGTAACGGCGTTTTAGTTTTCCTAGTCAATCCCGTTCGCTTTACATCAACCAATACTGCTTTGTTTTTTTTTTCTATTATTGTTGCTGCTGTTGTTGTTGTTGTGAATGTTACTTGTCTTAATGATGATTTTAATATTGATGTTGTTATTGTTGCTGTTGTTGTTGTTGTTGCTGCTGTTGTTGTTGTTTATAGGCTGTTGTTTTAATAGTATCGTTGTTGTAGTCTTGTTCTTGTTGTTGTAGTTGTTGTCGTTGTTGCTGTTGCTGCTATTGCTGTTGTGATGGCGTCGTTGTTAATGGCTTTTGTGGGTTTTCAAATGAAGTTTCGAATCTAATTGTTAGAGATTTATTAAAACTGGCATCAGCAATACAATATAATAACCCACAGATTCGTTTTCTATATAGTGACATATACACTAACATAATTGTTTGCTCACATAAACTTACAAAGTATGGAGATGAACAAATAGAGGATTTAACTGTGACTAGATAAAGAGAAAGAAAAAAAGGGAGAGGAAAACAGGGCTAAGATAAAGAGTTATAAGACTATTTTATAGTCTATAATCTTATGACCAGTCCTAATCGCCATTACAAGCACCAGTTTAGCACTACCTGTATAATTAACGGAACCAGGTCGTATTTTTAAAAGCCAAAATAATGATAGTGGTTTTATGGAAAACTAGTCTCGTTGTATGTACAAAATAAAATACAAAAACAAAAACAAAAAAAGAAGAAAGTTACGGGTAGAATATCGACTGAATACGCCTCCCAGTCTTTCATAATATTCAGTTTCTTGTTTTTGTTGTGTTTTTTGTTGTTGTTGTTTTTGGCGCTGCGAATCCAAGAAATTGCCAAATTGAGGCCTTGATGTTTGCCTAATTGAGATAAATGCTCGATAAATGATCGGTTGGTAGACGTTCCTTTTTGTTTTGTTTTATTCCTTCCTAGATTCTACTTTTTGTTGTGCCACGAATATTATTGGAAAAGTCATGAAGTTGTGTTGTTTCTGTTGTTTGTTTCGTTGTCATCTTTTTTCGTTGTGTGTTTTAATTATCCTTTTAACATGAAAAAAAAACAATCTTCTAATAGAGGCCAAAATTCGGTTTATTCATGCGATAAATGCAGAAAAAGTACCGTTTCAGCGATTTGTATTTTTTCTTGTGTATTTTTGTAGTCAATCGAATAGGATGTTAAATATTACCTAGACTACTTGCGTTGGAACTCTCCCAAGATTCGAGACATCTTTACTTGATCATAAAACAGACGGTAAATGGAGTGCAATCTAATCACTGCACAAAATAATGCACACACGAGCGGGTATTTCCGATGCATTGCCAATTTTTTTGCCTTGCAAGCTTTAATAGGAACCACAATGGCCAGAATCGTTCTGTAATGTTTTAAGCAGGGGCCAGTTTTTGTAAAGAGACTTTTTTAAGACGGAAAACTATCGCTGTTCGGAAGAAAAATTTTGCTCTCTGTCTGTCTGTCTGTCTGTCTGTCTGTCTGTTTGTCTGTCTGTATGTCTGTCTCTCCCTCTCTCTCTCTCTCTCTCTCTCTCTCTCTCTCTCTCTCTCTCTTAGCTCATCATTTTCTGGGTTTCTTATGACAATCCCTTATGCTGTGACGGGTCCTAAAACTTAAGTCTGAAGATTTTAAGATGTAACCTCACTGTGATAAATCGAGATGCCACCGACCTATATTATAAATAGTCAGTTGCATTGTACAGTCACATGAAATTATTCACGTAGATCTATAAATAATATAGCGGCAATAAGGAAGTACTGTAGAAATCTCACTCAACGTAAGACGTACGATCCTTTTTAACTCTTTAAGGCATTCAAACTTACCTTTGATCTCCAGAGGCAGCCATGTTTCAAGTTTGCTTTCTCGATCAAAGAGTGATTTCCTATGACCAACTTAGGGTACGCTTCGAGGGGGGCTGGGGATGGGGGAGGATGGCGTATTTTGCGCTCATGTAATAACACTTTTCGGGATGTTTATTTTTTTCAAACTAGACTCGCAAAAGGAAAAATGTCTTTAAAATTGTAACCTATTTTCGTTTTTAAAATAGTCAAAAAACATCGAAATCACTATCTTTTTTATCCTTTAAAAGGAAGTACAAATCTTGCACACATATTTTTCCTATCATAACTAGTTGAGAACCCAAGAAATTCGTTGGAATTACTCTCTCTCTCTCTCCCTCTTTCCAAGCTTAACATTTTCTGAATTTCTTATGACGACCCTATGCTGCGACGGGTTCTAAGACTTAAGTCTGACAAATTTAATATGTAAGCTCAACGAGATAAAGCGGGATACCACCGACCTATGTATAAGTTAGTCGCATTGTACAGTGACATAAAATTATTCACAGAGGTCTATATATAATTATATAAGCCAACTAGGTAGTACTATAGAAATCCCACTCAACATAAGACGTAATATCCCTTTAATGCATACCAACGTTCCCTCCATCTTCAAAAGGCAGTCATGTTTCAAGTTAGCTTTCTCGATCAAAGAGTGATTGACTCTGCCTAACTTTGGATGCAGGATGGAAGGAGCTTGAAATGTTGGTCCAAATATGTTATGACCTTTTAAATTGATTGTAAACAACTGTTTTGGTCTCTTTAAAAGAGTCTTTTATTTTGCATAAATGCAATAAAAGGTTAAATTATGTTATGTCGAAAATATTAAGGTACAAAAAAGTATATAATCTTATGTTAAAGTCAAAAACAACATCTCACCCATTGTTTCTGTCTTATATCGACCCCTTCATAAAAAACTGCAATGTTCACTTTAATACAGTCATTTAAATTATCACTAACCGCCCCCCCCCCTCTAAAAAAAAGGATATATTAAAGCATAACTTGGTAAGGAATATTCGCTCTTTTTTATTTGAACCCTCTTGTTTTAAAAGCCTTGAAAGAAGTCGGTTAGAGACCAGAATTACACCTCTTTTTGTCCTTTATAACAAGTCTCAGATTGGGCAAGGGGTTGGGGGAAGGGTGGCATGTTTTGCGCCCATGTATTAACACTTTTCGGGATGTTAATTTATTTTTTAACTCGCAAAAAGCAAAAACGTCTTTAAAATTGTAACCATTTGTAGTTTTTAAAATAATCAAGAAACATAGAAATCACTATCTTTTTTATCCTCTGACAAAAAGTTCAAATCTTGCACACACATTATTTGAATCATAATGTCTCTAAGAAAAAAAAGTTTTGAAAAGACTTTACGTCTTTTGTTATATATATATATATGTGTGTGTATGTCTTTAAGGAAAAAAGGTTTGAAAAGACTTTACGTCTTTTGTTGAACGGGATTAGCCACCACTTTCAGATTGCCACACTTCTAGACCACACGCACCAAAACCTACAAAGAATAAAGTGTAATAATCACTAGGCTAGGAATAGTGCAACTAGAAGAAGCAAAAATCCAGATCATTCTTAATAACGTATAGTACAGCGTTATCACGCAAAGAGCTTGTTACATAATTCAGGGGAGCAGGCAAAAGGTTAAAACAAAACAAAACAAAAGACATAACTTAACTGATTTAAAAAAAAAAAACATTTGTTTACATGATGACACTTTTAGGCTTAAAATAATCCAAAAGGACAGACCGCTATATTTCTAATCTCATCGCCGCAAGAAGCTTGTAGATAATTCTTAATACATAATTTGTATGCAAAGAAATAGCTGTATGATTCGAAGGAGGAGACGAAAAAACTAGAAAAAAAATTAACATAGAGAAGGAAATAATAACACGGGAAGAAATTATAAGATCTTGTACAGACAAACAGATGGGCAAAAAATGTATGTCTCGGCTCGGCCATCCGTGTGTTGTATAATTCGACACAGGCGGCGGATTTTGGCATAATTCTCCAGGACTCATCCCAGCATGAGGGAACCAGCCTTGTGTAGGTTGTTCTTTGGTTCCACAGGTCTAGAGGATGTTGAGAATGAGGGGGAGTTGGAGGGAAGTGGTTGTGAGAAGGAGAAAAGGAGAAGGAGAAGGAGGAGACCCATCGCTGTTTGAAAAAAAAAGACCTCCTGTAATTGTTATTGAGTTCCAAAGGTCTAGAGGATGTTGTGAGGATATGGAGAAGGAGGAGGAGGAAGAGACTCATCCCAGCATGAGGGAACCAGCCTTATGTAGGTTGTTTCTTTTTTGTCTTAAAGGTGTAGAGGGTGTTGAGAGGATATTATAGAGAAGGAGGAGGAGGAAGGAGGTGCATGTGAAGAAGTTATACAGGAGAAGGAGGAAGAGGAAGATGAGATTCATCTCAGTATGAGATAACCGACCCCCTGTAGGTTGTTATTGGGTTTGACTTCAAGTTTTATAGGAACTTGTGATGCCATAAGGAGGAGGAGGGTGAGGAGGAGGAGGAGGAGGAGGAGGAGGAGGAGGAGGAGGACAAGAATTAGGAGGAGGAGGAGGACGAGGAGGACGAGGACGAGGAGAAGGAGGAGGAGGAGGAGGAGGAGGAGAAGGAGAAGGAGAAGGAGAAGGAGAATAATTCTAGCATGAGGGAAGCCGCCTACTTTCGGTTGTTATTAGGTTCCAGAGGATTTTCCTCTTTATCTTTCTTTTCCTTTCTCTGTCTCTGTTCTTCTCACACAAACACACACACTCTCTCTCTCCAATGATGTAATGATATCCTTTGTCTGTATGTTTCTTATTTCCTCCGCAAGGTCATCTCTCCATCCCTTCCCTCTTCAACTCGCTGTATATCTCTACCTTCTATCTCTGCAATTCCATCTCTCTCCCTCTCTTTCTCTCTCTCTCTCTCTCTCTCTCTCTTCCACCATCCTATACCTCCTCAACTACATGTATCATTTAATAATGACAACATTCCTCACCTCATCTCAATCGGTATGTTCGCTGCTCCATCAAACCTTCCACCGACAAAGTAATTGCTATAACTAACTGGGATTTCCAGCACAGTGGCACAATTAATTATTTTAAAGCCGCCTCACCTCACAAAAAAGCTAGACTTGCAACACAGTTTGAACATTTCAAATTACTGTGAGTCAACCTTTTGCACCCATATGTAAATTATTCAACTTAAAGAATATAATTTCTCTCTGTGTGTCTGTCTGTCTCCCTCCCTCTCTTTCTGTATCTATCTATCTACCTAACTATCTAACTATCTATCTATTTATCTGTCTATCTATCTATCTATCTATCTATCTATCTATCTATCTATCTATCTATCTATCTATCTATCTATCTATCTATCTATCTATCTATCTATTTATCGATCTATCTATCTATGTATCGATATATCTATCTCCCTCTCACTCATATACAATATACATATGGGTTTTGCTGTATTTTGTTTAAAATTTAGGTTGAATCGACACCACCTGGACTCTTTATTATTTTCTTCTGTTATAATCACTGTTTGTAATTAGTAATCTAATTAGTAAGTCTCATTAGTAATCTATACTGCGGCGCGGTGGCCCTGGGGTAGAAAATTGGCTTCCGGCGCAAAAGGTCCGTGGTTCGAACCCTGGCGATTTCGCTTCCTACTGGTTGGGCAGGTGTCAGTTTAATGTGACCAGCAGAGAAATGAGTCATAGTATTTTCGCCCTAACTCGTGTTTGGCATCACATAAAATTGTCAGACGTCAGTCTTGGGGCCCGTCCAAAATATAGAATATAGAATATATAGTGATGATGTTGGACATTAAACCAATTCAACTCACCTAAACTCCCCGGCCTCTCTTGTGTGTGGCAGCATAACCAATTTTCAGACTTAAGCTGTGTGGTACGTCCACAATATAGCTTAGTATTGTACTGACATTGGACAATAAACAACCAAACTCAACTCAACTTAACTCACTCTCCATATCATAAAATATAATATGGGTGAATGTTGCTGCTGCTGTTGTTGTTGTTGTTGTTGTTGTTGTTGTTGTTGTTGTAGTTGTTGTTGTTGTTGTTTTTGAGTTGGTTTAACGTCCAACATCAGCATAATATGGGTGGAAGGGTCTAAGGATCTGGCAGTTTCAAATATGTAACATTTCCCTAACGGACAAAGTAAACGACAACGTATTGTGATTGGTTATCAGTCACTGCACCAGGGCCAAAGTTTTCTTTCCAGATCTAATTTTAAATTTCTATAGCGGCTCGATCTAGATCTAGATTAGATTTGTACTTTGTGTATTTACAATCCTATTGATCTATTAATCTAGAGAATGAGTTAGTTGAGTTGAGTTGGTTTAACGTCCAACATCAGCACTATAGTAGGCTATATTGTGTACGGACCCTAAGACTAACGTCTGACAATTGTATGTGCTGCCACACACGAGACAAGGCCGAGATACCATGAATTCTGTCTCAGCTGGTCACATTAAACTGACGTCGACCCAACCAGTAGGGCCGCAGCACAATCGCCAGGGCTCGAATCCGGACCTTTTGCGTCTGAAGTGTGTACTTGGTGAGTATAATTCTGTCCTAATTTAAGCCTTGAACATATTTATATTTTTCATTTCACTTTTTTTTCGACCTATCACTTTAGCTTTCATTTCTTAGTCCCAGCTGAACAAGTCAGACGTTCTGTCCTGTGTGGGATTTTTTATTCTATTTTTTTATAATTATTATTAAATTATCTTATCGTCGTGTATATGTCCACGACTATTCCTTAATGTGAAGAACTCGGTACAGTTAGTAGAGCAGTGAGCTTCCAATCAGGAGGTACGTGGCTCGAATTCCACGATGATGCAAAATCTATTTGTCCAATTTCGCCCACAACTGATTGAGTCGTTGTCAGAATATTGTCAGAACTATATAGGCTATATTGTGGACGGGCACCAAGACTGACGTCTGATAATGTAATATGCTGCCACAAACGAGAGAGGGCGGGGATACTATGACTCCCGTCCCAATCGGTCACATTAAAAGGACACCGACCTAACCAATAGGGGGTGAAGTCGCCAGGGCTAGAACCACAGACCGCCTACTTCGGAAGCCGATGCTCTACCGCAGGACTGTCACACGCGAGACAGGAGAATCGGTATCTCCGCCCCTCTTCTATCTGAGAATGCATAAAATTGTCAGAGGTTAGTCCTAGGGCCCGTCCGCAATGGAATCTGGCTGCTGATGTTAGGCTTTAGGGAACCAACACAAACCCCATGATGGAGGAAGGGAAGGCACCCCAACTAAGATTCGAACCTTGAAACTCTTGGTCATCAACCAAGAACACTACATTTATAGTATTTAAGATACTTAAGCACCTTTTTGTTTTTTTGTATTTATTTATTTTTTGTACGTTTTTTTTGTATTGTATTTGTTTGTTTTTTTCGCTTTTTTATTGTTGATTTGTTTTTGTTTTGTTTTTTGTTTTGTTTTGTTATATATAAGGCCAGTTTAAATTGCAATTGGTTAACATTAAGACAGAGAGACCGAGAGAGAGAGAGAGAGAGAGAGAGAGAGAGAGAGACAGAGAGACAGACAGACAGACAGACAGACCGAGACAGACAGGCAGACCGAGACAGAGAATTAGATAGAGAAACAGAGGGAGATATAAAAAACAAGATATATATATATATATATATATAGAGAGAGAGAGAGAGAGAGAGAGAGAGAGAGAGAGATAGAGACTGAAAGTTTCATTATTTTACATGTTTAAGTCGGTGGTTGTATAAACTCGTGTGAAGAAAAAATCTCTAGGAAATGCCAACAGAAGAAAATGGCTACCTAAAATTCAAACCAAATCCTTCCTTTAAAAATCTCCAACAACTTGTATTTTTCTTTTCTTTTTTTTTCTCCCTTTTTTCGGTGTTTCACAACCCTTCTTCTTCCCTTCAGAAATGTCATTCAGTCCTTTTTGACAAAGCCAATTATAGAAAGAAACTTTTGAGCTTCCAATTTTTCGAAACTTGTGCACGTTTCAGGGCAGAATTTTTGTTGTTGTTGTTTTATTTTTTCTTAGATTTGCAATAATTATTACAAAGTACTATTATAAATACGAGCGGTTCATAACTAAAACTTCTGAAGTTGATATTTTGAGAATCTAAAATTAATCTTCATTTTTGCTTTAATGTAGACTAGAAGTGATGCCACTTATTGTTATAAAATCTTCGTAGGCTCAAAAAGAATGAGCGATCTAAACACTCACCTTTTTGATTACCTTATAGAAGCGATCTAAACACTCACCTTAATGATTACCTTATAGCGAAAAATAAAACGCCCTAAACTTTCCACTTTCTCAATAAAGCTCACGTTTTATACGGTATTATCTTTCTTCGTCTTTTCGTTATCAAATATTATAATTTAATATCTTCCATTTCTTCCTGCCTCTGTCCTCTCTATAATGATAGTTCTCCACACACAAACACACACTCTCTCTCTTTTTCGCTCCCTTACACACACTCTCTCTATCTCCATCCCTGTCTTCTACATTCAAAAACTCTCTTTCTCTCACTCTCCCTTTCACTCTGTCTGTCTGTCTGTCTGTCTGTCTGTCTGTCTGTCTGTCTGTCTGTCTGTCTGTCTGTCTGTCTGTCTGTCTCTCTCTCTCTCTCTCTCTCTCTCTCTCTCTCTCTCTCTCTCTCTCTCTCTCTCTCTCTCTTTCTCTCTGTCTGTCTGTCTCTCTACCCATCTGTTACTCTACAAATCAAACAAATATTTCTCCTGGTTATATTTCCATCGTTGTTTCACACGAATCCAGGCTTAAAAAAACCATACCGTGCATCAAAAGGAACATCTATTTTTGTTCACATCAATACAGAAAAAATAACATTAATACAAGCTCCTGATCGGTAACGTTAAATGCTCCACATCACTACATCAGTGTCAAAAACTGTAGTTAATCAAATGACAAATAATTATGTGAGCGGTAAGTGTTTAGCTGGCTATAACTCGAATGGAACTTTTTTTTCACATCCATTCATAACAAATAACAATAATACAAGCTCAGTATCGCTAATGTTAAATGATCCACATTACTACATCAGTGTCACAAAATGTAGTTAATCAAATTACAAATAATTATGTGAGCGGTCGGGGTTTGGTTTGCTGTTTAGCAGTGGAATAATGCAACAGGCATCTGGCAACGGTATCGGCTATACAAGAGCCTGTACTTAAGGGGAGGAACTACAGTCATTTATATCTTACTCTCTGCTACAAGGACGTTGGGTAGCTCAGTGGCTAGTGCGCAGGACTGGTCAGTAAGAGGTCTGAGGTTCGAAACCAAATTCTTGTCTTTGTTTTGGTATTATAATTGTGATGTAAAAGACGAAAAGTTTAGGATCAGGATGATAACAAAACAGGATAGGAATAAGGGAATAATACTGTAGTTTTTCCGGTATCTCAAAACTACCTTCCGCGACACATTAATATCACAGCATGGGGGCCGGTTGCTCTGTAGTAGAACATTGGCTTCCGACGCAATAAGTCTGTGGTTCGAGCCCTGCGATTTTGCTCTCTGCTGGTTGGGTCGGTGTCAGTTTAATGTGACCGGCTGAGACAAGAGTCATGGTATCCCCGCCCTGTCTCGTGTGTGGCAGCACATACAATTGTCAGACGTCCGTCTTGGGGCTCGTCCACAATATAGCCTATATAGTGCTGATGTTGGACGCTAAACCAACTCAACTTATCATATCTCAGCGTGTGTTTCTAGCTTCGTAATTCTTCTTCGGAAAAAAAAAAACTAGAATATGAGCACATCCAAGGTTACTATGTTTTGTTTACTTTTTTTTTTTTTTACTTGCACCGGTACTTAGTTATTTATATAAACGAGTTGAGTCCTGCGATATTTTCACGACATTAGGCTGTAACTACGTGGCATGCCGCTTCAAAAAATGGATAACTTCGATTAGATTTACAATCCCTAGGTTCCCTAGGTGCCAGCTGTCTTGTTAGAAAAGTGAAATAGAGAATAAACAGTTCAGATTTGTGCGTGGAATTTCATGCTGTTTTTAAAAAAGTTATATTAAATATGACTTTGTCGGAGACTTGAACTTGGAACTTCCTTTTTTTAGGCATAGCCTACTACCTAACCGTTCCTTCAGTACAATTAGAACAGGTCGTATTGTTTTCTTGACTAACCACTTAGATGAAGTGCAAGTAAATGTACCAGCTATAAAGAAAAAGAATTGTTTTAATGTAACTATCATCATTGTTATTTCCATTTCCCGTTAGCCTCGTTTCTTTGATGCTCGAAAAGTTGTCTGGTTTGTTTAGATAGGATGTTTTATATAGGATAGAAGATCCCATCTTGTCTAATGTCTCCTAGATTCTCAAAGTCGCGAGAAAGGTAAATAGATTATTTCTTTGTATGAGAGAAGCAATATCCTAGTTTTACGTCTCCTGTGTTCCACAGATGATCCTGTACTGTGAAGGGTCCCAATACTAACGTCTGACAATTTACCGTACTGCCTCTCACTAGACAGTACGGGGATATCAGTACTATTGTCTCAGATGCTCACATTAGACCAGAACTAGACTGCCGCTGGTGGCTGGGTTGGGGCTGTGGCTGGACTGGGGGTTCTTTATGAAAACCTCTTTTATTTATTTACACAGTGAGACCGAGGCAGAAAAAAATACAAGACGGTTTCATACGGAAGCCACACCCCACTCCAGCCACCAGCGGCAGTATGATTCTGGCCTAAGTCTGGCTCTGTCCTTATACTAACACCGACCTAACCAGTATGGTCGCAAAGTCCGACCAAAAATAAAAATAAAAATCTGCCGTTGGTAGGTTTTGACTCGCGTACTTCCCGATTGGGCGACGAACGTTCTGCCACCTGCGCTAGACAGGATAGGTTCTTTCCCCAATCTAAATAAGCAAAACGGCGAGTTGCAGAACATCTGTGTGCGGAGCTACGATACATGTTTATATTATAATACTATGGCCCGTTTTACGTATCAAGGGTATATTTCGTGGTTTAACCAGAGACTATAGATTTAGTGAGACGTTTCACAGAAAGAGCTCACAGTGCTTTCGATACGACAAGTTAACTCAACGCGTGCTCACTCTTTTTCCTTATTGAAACTTAAGTGGTTAAACAATGCCCAAACTAAGGAGTTTTTACTAAGGTTTAATGAAGGAAGCAACTGCTTTAATTATCCCGACACAAAATACGCAAAATCTTCCCCGTGAAACCTCTCACTATTTCACACTCTCTGTTTTAACCGACTTAACCACAGATTACCATATAGACTTCACCATCATTGTTTATAATATTTAATACTTTATCAGATGTGTAACTGCTGATTCTTTACTTTACCCTTATTGTTTATATTCAATACTTTATCATATGTGAAACTGCTGTTCCTTTCGTATGAGAAACAATGTAGTTTGTTTTAACAGGTCCCTTTACATCTTTTATCTTTATCGTCTTGGCATTTCTTTGTGTATCTCGTGATATTTATCCTCGTTGCGCAGTTGCCATTCTGGTATACTGTGCCAGCAATGTCCTATGAGGCATTTTGTAGAGTTTGTTATGTAATGACTTAAGGTATAAGACCAAGGGTCTAACACCAACCATCTGTGGTGTTTCGCTTATTGTCTAATTCTTATGTTGTTGGTTGTTGTGTTGTTGTAGTTGTTGTTGTTGTTGTTGTTGTTTTTGTTGTTGCTGCTGTTGTTGTTATTGTTGTTGTTTTTGTTATACAAACAAATAATTTCTAAAGGCGAGCATGTTCTTCAAACGAACGGTGGTCACACCAACGGGAAATGAATAATGAATTTATGGGCAACGTAACTTAGATTTAGCTTTTTGTCAAAATGATTTTAAGAAAATAAAGCTTTAGAAAAAATAATGCAAATACAAAATAATCGTTTGTTTTAAGATTACTTTGATTGGTCTGGTAACAACAAAACTAGTGTAAATGCTGCATAGATCAAACATTAGAGCGCGGGTCCTACCTACGTAAGGTTATAGGTTCGACGTTCGATTCTCAGTTTGATTTGATCGTTTGGGCCTAGGGGCTGCTCCATAAATATTTATCTTGGGAAACCTCAGAAGGGCTTGAAATAAAATTATATAAGATTGCTTTCTTGTAAACATGATAGCATTGCAATGGGTTCTTTCTTACATCTACGTATGTATTGTTTTTAATATTCTTTTTTGTGAACTTTTCATAATGTAACATGGGCAATAATTATTGTCTAAAGTGCATAAGATTTATTTTGTGATAGTATTCAGTCGTATTTACTTTTTATCTTTGTTAAGTTTTAGTTGTCTTTTGTTTCCATTTAGTTTTTAATTGTTATATCGGAGAACTAGTGTGAATGGGAATTGTACATCTTCTATTGATATTCAAAGAGGTCTTTATTAGTCGACTCATTTGCTAAAAACAACTAATTTACGACGCGTCCTTGCACTGGGTTTTTTTCTTCTTCTGTAAGAGATGTCTTTTAAAACTTTGTCAATACAAAGCAAGTATTATTTGTCCTCTTTGTTTGTATGACCGATGAAGAAATGATAACTGGGAAAACCCGACCCATAGGTGCGAAAATAACTTCTTTTTCTTTGTTTCAGTCTTTGCCTAACAAGAATATTATGAAACGTTGAATAATTCATTGGAAACAAAATCGATATCGCGAACAAAGGAAATGGTTTAGGCGTTCTGGGAGCTTTTAGTGTTTATAGTTACGCCTTTCGTTTACAATTCAAGACCGGTTCGTTAAATATTGTGCCATTTTTCGGTGCAAAATATCCGATACAGAGAGTGCAATCTGAAGAAAAACTTGGAAAGGGAAATTCTTGCATTGTTGTTGGGTTGTTTTTTTACGGTCTATTTCAATTTCATCAAAACTATTTCTTTAGATTAAAGGACTGTTGCACTCTTTCTCTCTCTTTCTCTCTATTTCTCTCTCTCTCTCTCTCTCTTTCTCTCTGTCTTCCTCTCTCTCTCTCTCTCTCTCTCTCTCTCTTTCTTCCCCTGTCTCTCTCTCTTTTTCAATCTCTTTCTTTCTCTTTCTTTTTTTTTCTCTCTCGCTCTTTCTCTCTCTCTACTTCTATCTCTCTCTATATATTTCTTTGTCTTTCTCTCTTTCTGCCAGTCTAATCTCTGGGGGAGCGGTGGTCCTGGGGTAGAACATCAGCTTCCGACGCAAGATGTCCAGGTTCGAGCCCTGACGATTTCGCTTCCTGCTGGTTGAGTCGGTGTCAGTATAATGTGACCGGCTAAGACAGGAGTCATGGTATCCCCGACCTGTCTCGTGTGTGGCAGGACATAAAATTGTCAGACGTCAGTCTTGGGGCCCGTACAAAAAAGGATATATAGTGCTGTTGTTGGACGTTGAACCATCTCAACAACCTGATCTCTATTAACACCCGTCTACAGAAAAATACGTTCAAGTAACTCGAGACACGACCCAAACAGATCAGACATAGACCTAAAGACCCGCCACACGCCATTCTCAGATAAATCCGCGCCTAAAGAGACGGTAACTGTCCTGTAAACTCGTCACTTCCGCCTAGGACGGTCACGTGAGACGTGTCTCTTCCGCCGCTTTGAAGTTTCGCTTTCTTGATGTGCATTAAATTCCTGTTGTTGTTTTTTTGTTGGTGTTTTTTTTTCAACGTCAGTGGTTGAACATTCCCATACACTACATAGATCTTTAGACGCAATTTGAAATATTTCCGGGGTGAATTAGCACAATTGGTAAAATGTTTGTCTTCTAGTAGCCAGGTCCCCGGTTCGAAATACACGATCGGGCAAAATGATTTCGGTGTTCGTATAATGTGACCGGTTAATACATGAGTCCTTGAAAGATTCGCACTGTTTTTGTGTGGCAGCACGTACAATTGTTATCAATCGTGGAACCCATCCGCAGTATAGTTTATATAGTGATGACATTAGACTTTATGCACGCAACCCACACCCACCCCGCCGCTTTGAAATATTTGCTTTATTGTTGAGCACTCGTGGCATGTTCTTTTCTTATTAAAGGTTCCACCCCATGCTAAATCTATAACTATATATATATACTTTTATGATGAATGAAATTCAGAGAAAAGTTATTGCCTTTTGTTGAAAAATATAAGAAGAGTTCAACTAGCAGAATTGTTATAGTGGTGTCATTTAGTATTGAAACTAAACATTAATATGTTTGCGTACTTTACACCGACTAGTTTCCCGTTTTCTTTCCCGTTTGTAATGTTATTGGTGTTATTACATGTCCAAGTTGAATTTCACTCAAAGGGCAAGTAAAGATTTATATATACATGAAGAGAGAAAGAGAAAGAGTGAGAGAGATAGTGGAAGGATAGAGCGATACAGACAGTGAACGAAAATTATGGAAAGATAAGGAGAAAGATATAGAGAGAGGCCTTGAAAGAGATAGTAACAAACAAACAAAATATTTCGAGTTTTGTTTTGTTTTGTTTTCATTGTAATATCCATACTTCCCCTATAAAAGCCTTTCTTCTCAAGGCGCCTATAACAATAAAAATCTATATTATTGAATTATTCAAACAAAAATTGGCTTCCTATATAGGCCATGTCCCCGTAATAAAATTAGAGGACATTTCTTCCTTTCTCCCCCAGAAGACATTATATATAATCCTCACACTCTACTTCCACCTTCCACCTTCTCGCCTTAGATGACCCTCATGGTGCGTAAACGTCTATTTTGTACATTATTAATGTAGAAACCAGCAGGAGAAAGAGGTGGTGGTAGTGGTAGTGGGCCTAGTGGCTCTAGTGGGCCTAGAGGGCCTAGTATTAGAGAATTAGTGGCCATCTTAGATCTCCATTAATTAGAATTGATTTGGTGGCCAGGTTCTTTGGACGTCCCATAAGGGTTAACATCACAGCAGCCATTCTGCTCTCCTTTTGTAATCTGAGCTTAACACACATACACACATACACACATAACATCGCTATGTCTCTCTCTCTCTCTCTCTCTCTGTATTTCTCTCTGTCCCTCTCTGCCTCTCTGTTCGTATGTCTTTCTCTCTAGCTCTCCGTTAATTATTTTTACATTGTCTACTCTAATAACTATTATTTCCCCTAGATAGAGATTAAAAGGAAAAGAGAGAGAGAGAGAGAAATATACAGAGAGAGAGAGAGAGAGAAATATACAGAGAGAGAGAGAGAGAGAGAGAGAGAGAGAGGAGGGGGGAGTTAGACATAGAGATGAAAACGTAGATTGAGATTTTAAGGGAGAGAGAGAGAGATTTAACATACATAACACCCTCAGATTCACACATACCTGGTGTATTTGGAAGTTTCCTTCTTACTTTTTCATTACTTCATTTACTCGATTTTCAACAACAGAGCTGTAGGCTGCTGGTCTCCACATCCTTATATTTCCCCACCATCATGATTATAATTATAATTTTGTTCTATTTTTAGATATTCAGGAAAGGTTATCTTAATGGGGACTAATGACTGAGTTTGTTTTGAGCATCTCTATCTTTTCTATCTATCTTTTCTCTCTTTCTCTTTCTCTCTCTCTCTCTCTCTCTCTCTCTCTCTCTCACTGTCTTATGATTCCCATCCCTATTTCTTTTGGATTTTTTATTTATCTCTCTCTTTATAACTCTATCTCTCTCTCTCTATATTTCTCTTTCTGTCTCTATCTCTCTCTGTCTCTATCTTTTTCTCGCTGTCTCTCTTTATCTATCCCTCTCTTGCTCTCTATCTATCTATTTTTTACTTCTCTTTTTCATTTTTTTATCTTTTACATCTATCTATCTATTTATCTATCTATCTATCTATCTATCTATCTATCTATCTATCTATCTATCTATCTATCTATCTACCTATCTATCAATATATCTATCTATCTATCTATCTATCTTTCTATCGATCTTTTCTCTATCTCAGAACGCGAAATCGCCAGCACTCACTGTTTTCCACATGTTTTCCGTCCACAATCAAAAATACATTGATAATACTAAACTACCAACGCAACAGATACATCCAACCAGCCATACATCTACTAATACCATTCGACCTTCACCTTTTGCCTTTTCAAAAATCCGGCCCCAATGAAACGCCAAGATAACTAATGTTTATGCGGCCGCCCTGGTACCAGGCCGGTACCTCGCACGGCAATGACTCCATCATCAATAACAGAAGTGCCAGGCTGCCAGACTTTTGAGTCCAATATACGCTACATCCAGCAGCGGGGGTTTTGCTGTACCGGACCCTGTTATGTGGGGTGGGGGGGGGGGAGAGGAGTTGTTGTTGAGTTGATTGAACGTCCAACATCGGCACTATATAGACTATATTGTGTACGGACCCCAAGTTGACGTCTGACAATTTTATATGCTGCCACCTACGATACAGGGTAGGGATACCATCATCAATAACAGAAGTGTCAGGCTGCCAGGCTTTTGGGTCCAATATTATACGCTACATCCAGCGGTGGGATTTGGAGTTGGGTTTGTTTAACGTCCAACATCAGCACTATATAGACTATATTGTGGACGGGCCCCAAGACTGACGTCTGACAATTTTACGCTTGTAAATGAGTGAATTATGTTTACTCCGTTACATTTAGAAGCATGGACTAGCGATTTGTTTGTTTAATTGCTTTACGTCCATCATCAGCACTATATAGACTAAATTGTGGACGGGTCCCAAGACTGACGTCTGACAATTTTATTATGCTGCCACACACGAGACAGGGCGGGGATACCAGGAATCAAGGAATCCAGGAATCACATTAAACTGACACCGACCCAACCAGTAAGGGAGCGCAATCGCCAGGGTTCGAACCCGGACCTTCTGCGTCGGAAGCCGATGTTCTAACCCAGGGCCACGGTGCGGCATCCTCAGGCATCCAGCCAGAATCCGTCTTTGGCACAGTACCAGGGGCGAAGCTTCTTGACTGGGTTGTGCGGTTTTCTTATTTGAATATTGTATGAATATTCGTCGTTGCGGTGAGGACGTAAGATATCAATCAATCTTTGTCTGCGTTTCTGTCCGCCTTGAGTTATTACAGTGAGGGGGAAAGAGGGAGACTGTTATTTTGCTTTACTGTACCCGATATTCTTACTGAAAGGAACTAACCAACAAAACAACGAGTATTGTAAGCTTATAAGTGTCAAAAAAAGGAAAGAACCCAAACTGCTATAGATGAGTGGATAACTTTTAACGCTACTAACTGTTCAGTAATAATGAGGGAGAAGAGAGAGAGAGAGAGAGAGAGAGAGAGAGAGAGAGAGTGTGTGTGTGTGTATATGTGTGTGTGTGTGCGCGCAAGAGTGGTTTGGGGAGAAGACAGAGAGGCAGCCAGCCAGCCAGACAGACAGACAGACAGACAGAGTGTGTAAGATAAAGAGACATAAACCAGAGGTAGAAAAAAAAAGATATTGGTGAGGAATAACTATAGGAAGAGGCAACGACAAGGAGAAAAAAATAACAGAAGAGAAATACAGGGAAATACACAAAGTACAAAGATAATATAATTATTAGATCATTAGGCATCTCATCAAAGGAAAACTAACATTCTACAGAATATCCAACGTTTTCAAACGATAACTCTGAATGGTTGCTAGCCAACGATATACATGACTATGTACTCTTGTCCTTTCCATGTGATGCTAAACGACACTGTATTACTTACATTTATTTGTAGTATATATCTACGTGCGGTAATTAAGTTACAGGTTGGGATTTCGTTACATTCACACACATGACGTTGGGGGAAAATGATAAGATATTTAATAATAACCATTGTTATATACTTTAAAGCCGATGTGTAATATGGAATGAAATGGATCTACAATAATAGTTCTTTATTTTCACATTAACCTAAAAAACACTACAATAATAAGGTCACTAAATTGGAAACTGGGAATTTGTTACACCAATATAACGTATTGCTACATAACCGAGGGCCCCAGGAGTACAGCGCTGTCGTTGTGTAGCAGTATGTTAAATTGTCAGACGTTCGTCTTGAGGTCCATCCACAATATAGCATATGTTCTGCTGCTGCTGGACGCTAAATAAACAAACAAGCAAACAAATTCGTAAGTACAAAACTAAGTAAACGCATTTTTAGGATAGTGATCTATTTCTTTTGAATCGTTATCTTACTTAGAACAGACAGATAATCTGGAATTAGTATAATTTTGCTTAGTCCACCCAGCCTTTAGAGCCATAGCGTAATTTGTATTAAACTTTTTAAACTGCCCTAAATCTAAATGAGAAAATGCATCTATTTGTTCAATGATAGAGCTCATTTTGGTGGCCCGGGGGTAGAACATCGGTTTCCGACGCAAAAGGTCCGAGCCCTGGCGATTGCATTCCCTAGGGGTAAATGAAAAAGAAACAAGACTATTCATTTACGCTCAACGTGTAGATGTGTGCGTTTGGAAGAATGATGTGTGTTTGAAAAAAAGATTGGGCGATAACAAGGGTGATAAAAAGTAGAATAAGGTGAAGAGAGACAGGCAGACAGAGAGAAAGAAACAGAGAGAGAGAAAGAGAGAGAGAGATAGAGAGAGAGAGAAATACAGAGACAAATCCAGATAGAGAGAAATAGAGACATACAAAGACAGACAGCAAAAAAGGGTAGAGACCTAGACAGAGAGAGAGAGACAATGAAAAACAGACAAGGGTAGATAGATAAAAATGGAAAACGTTATTTATGTTGGCCTTTTGTTTACACGTTAGATCAGATCGACCTGGTGATTCATGGTACATGTAACTCAGGTCGAAGTGATCAAAAAATAGTAATTTTTGTACCTCTTTTTTACATATAATAATAATAA
>RQTK01000251.1:186460-207175 GCA_003991915.1 Elysia chlorotica
TAATAATAATAATAATAATAATAATAATAATAATAATAATAATAATAATAATAATAATAATAATAATAATAATAATAATAATAATAATAAATGGTATTTATATAGCGCCCAACCCTGAATTATCAGGCTCTGGGCGCTTATACACTCACACACACTCACTCCATCTTCTAGCTTCCTCTTTCACTTTGTAAAAACCCCCATGCTCTCTCCCTCTCTGTCTCTCTATCTCTCTCTATGTCTTTTTTTTCTTTAACTCCTCTCCGTCTCCCCCTTTCTCTCTCTCTTACTCTCGTTTGATTATCTTTCTTTTTTTCTCTCTCTTTCTCTCACTCTTTCTCTCTCTCTCTCTCTCTCTCTCTCTCTCTCTCTCTCTCTCTCTCTCTCTCTCTCTCTCTCCATTTCTCTCTTTCTATTATTTCTCCATCTTTTATTATTAATTGTTATTTTTATGTGGCCTAGTTCGTCCGTATTGCGACCCCTCTCAATCTCTCACAATCTCTTTCACGTAATCTCTCTCCCTCATTTCTCTTTCCTCTCTCTCTAGCCTTCTCTATTTCTCTCTCTCCCTCTTGCTATCAAAACTCAAGGTATATTGGAAGCGATGCATTTTCGTTAAATTCTGTCCTTATCTAAAAATCGCAACAAAAACAGTCAGCCAGTCTGTTGCCATCCGTTTCACTTGTAAAAGTCAACAACAATAATGCTATTAGAGAAATGTTATACATTTAACGATAATTTATTTTTACAAAACATTACTGTATAATAGCAAATATAAAATATTCTCAGTACCCCAAAGCGAGAGACCAATTTACATAACCAAAAAAAAAATATCTATACAAGTTAGCCTATAACCAGACATAATATTCATGTTTTGGGGGGGGGGGGGGTGTTTGTTTTTTTGTTTTTTGTTTTTGTTTTTGTTTTTTGCTTCTCGTCATTTAAATTCGCTATTATTATGGCTTTTGTTTTATGTTTTGTGGTTTACTAATTGCTTTAGACTTTACTTTTGAAGACATAGTTACAAATTCAAATGCAAATTAGATAGCATTGCCATGTGTCGTTTGCATGGCGTCCTTTGTTTTACTAATTACGGTTATATTATGAAAATAAATTAATGATATTTAAAAGCTATCGTTAATACATAATTATGGCTGTATATACTTTTATGAATAAAGAGAGGTCGCATCATGAGATTAGATGCTTCTCAAAATATCTATACAGGTATTAGAAAGGGAGTGACTTCTAAATGGTAATAACTTGGTAATTGATAGAAAAGAAAAAAAATGTAATGGTATGTGTAGATGTCAAAGATATTTGGGTTTAAAGTCCCTTCACGCAGTCTGTCTGTTTCTGTAAAGAGTTATAGTTTTCTTTGTGGCTGATATTGTAAATTTGAAGTACTCCAAAGTAAAATAAAATTTGGAACAGTTTACGAAGTTAGCATTAATTTATTGGTTAATGACAATGCTTTACATTTTTTCATGTTAATGTCGATATTACCGCAGTCGCAGTTATATGGAAGCAAAGCGTATCTTGTGGATAAGCATACGTTTATCCTATCTCATCTTATCTTATTTTGTCTTATCTTATAATTATTACAATGGACGAGGGGGTAGGGGGGAGACGGTGAAGTGGTGGAAGTAATAGAGCATTATTCTCAACAACTGGAGGTCTCTGGTTCGAAACCCACGATAGTCACAACTCTATAAATCATTTCGGATGGGAAATATACAATCCGTCATGTAATAGGACAACTGAAATATTTTTTTGCTTATTGAAATTCGATAGCATGTCTAATGCTTTGTCATATATAAAAAAAAAAACAATCCAAAGTCATAATAAAAGAGGGATGAGTTTAGGATGCTGGTTGAAGTGTAAACCAAAATGATTCAATAATCTGTGTCTAAAATGAACCTCCACCTAGGTTTAAAAAAAAGACTGGTAAAAGAGAATGCATCCGGACAACACCCTCTATTGATTTTTTATTGACCAAAACAGTATCTTTTACAAATATCAGTATAGTTTTATTATACGCGGTAATCCCAATTATGGTTGATAAAAATCTATACAAAACAGAATAAAAGAAGCTTCATACATAGACTTTTAGCTGCAAAAACACATGTGCATGAACAAAACTCTGAGCCATAAAAAAGTAATAGCATCGTCACCTGGACCCCTTATACCTTGCATATTCACTATCATAATCAGTCTAATTAGTTCAACGATAACCTCTTAGTTTTACACTTAGTGCTTAAGCATGTTTACCTTGGTGACTTATCCAATGCATACATATGGGGGTTGAGTTGAGTTGAACTGGCAATACATACATATTGGGGTTGAGTTGAGTTGAACTGGCAATACATACATATTGGGGTTGAGTTGAGTTGAACTGACAATACATACATATGGGGGTTGAGTTGAGTTGAACTGACAATACATACATAAATGGGGGAATCTCGTGTGTATCTAAGGCAGCGTTGGGTTATTGTAAAAGTTTGTCTGTTGCGTTCCTGTTGAGCTCATGATGATAGATGCTACATGATGCCTATTTCTCTCTTTCTCTCTCTCTCTCTCTCTCTCTCTCTCTCTCTCTTTCTCTCTCTCTATCTCTTTTCTTTATTTCTTCCCTTCTCCCTCCCTCCTTATGTTTTTTTCTGTCACTCTCTCTACCTCTATTTCTTATTTCCCTACCATTCCATTTGTCAATCTATCTCACTCACTGTGTCTCTCTCTAACTGTGTATCACTCTCTCTTCCTTTCTCTCTTTCTATCTCTCTATCTTTCTCTTTATCAATCCCTCTGCCTCTTTTGTCTTTCTGACGTACTCACTTACCCACACTTCTTCCCTCTTTGTCTGTCTCTCTCTTTTTTTAAGTCTAATCACTGTCTCCCCCCTCTCTCTCTTTATTTTCTTATTTCTCTCTCCCACTCTATCTCTCCCTCCTTCCCTCTCCCTCTCTATATCTCCGCCTCCCTCCTAACTTTCTCACTCACTCTTTTCGGTTGATCATCGCCAGGTGCTTGCCTGATCCAACACCATCCCTTCCCTGTCGACGAGACCACGAATGGGTAAACCCGGTTCGTAATGACGCGGCCGATGTCAGCCCTGCATCGTGAGTACCTCAGAGTTGGACGTTAAACCAACCCAACAACAGTGAGTACCTCAATACCTACTCAGCAAGCTCACCCTGGTACCCCCAGTGACTGCAGTGGCTCGAGTGCCTCCGACGCCTCTCTCACACACACAGCAACACCAACACCATACGAACAGCCGCATCAACGACTCTTCGAGTCTCTGTGAGAGAGCGAGAGAGTGAGTGAGAGAGTGACTTTTCCTTCTCTCACACACACAGCAACACCAACACCAACAGCCGCATCAACGACTCTTCGAGGCTCAGAGAGTGAGTGAGAGAGTGACTTTTCCTTCTCTCACACAGCAACACCAACACCAACAGCAACAGCCGCATCAACGACTCTTCGAGGCTCTGTGAGTGAGTGAGAGAGTGACTTTTCCTTCTCTCACACACAGAGCAACACCAACAGCAACAGCCGCATCAACGACTCTTCGAGGCTCTGTGAGAGAGCGAGAGAGTGAGTGAGACTGAGAAAGTGACTTTTCGAGTTAGTGAGTGAGATAGTGACTTTTCCTTCTCTCACACACACAGCAACAGCAACACCAACAGCCGCATCAACGACTCTTCGAGGCTCAGAGAGAGAGCGAGAGAGTGAGGGAGAGAGTGACTTTTCGAGTGAGTGAGTGAACGAGTTAGCACACGTTGGATCAACAAGGAAGAGACGCGCGTGTGGCAACTGGCATAGACTGACTAGACTAAGTACCTTGCGAAAACGAAGGCGATAAGAAAAACTCCACCCTGGACGTATATATAAATGGAACGGAACCAATGAAAAACTGTGACTTAAAGACGTGATTACGTCACCTGTTATAGCTCTGTAAATCGCAAAGGCTGTAATGCACGACTTCCCCCGTGAGTGACAGAGCGGCCGACTTGAGTACTCACCTTCTCTCACTCTAGCTGGACAGAACTGACTTGGACTCTGAGTTGCCGCTAGACATTCAAGTCTTCAAGTCTACAAGTCTACAAGTCTGAGAGTCTACAAGTCTACAAGTCTACAAGTCTACAAGTCTACAAGTCTACAAGTCTACAAGTCTACAAGTCTACAAGTCTACAAGTCTACAAGTCTACAAGTCTACAAGTCTACAAGTCTACAAGTCTACAAGTCTACAAGTCTACAAGTCTACAAGTCTGAGAGTCTACCCAGGATGCCTGCTCATTCCTGAACCCGATACACAGGGCATCACGCTCGTCATCAAATTGCAAAGCGTACCTGTGTCTTCGACCAGTCATCTAGATTCCTGGATTCCTGGGTTCCAGAGATCTAGATCTATCATTCTACCTTCACTGGTGTATCTCCGTTGCTGTGTAAAGCGCGTGCTACAGATAAAACCGAAAGTAAAAACACGGACGGATTTTATTAACACACAAGTTTCGAGAAAGGATTGCGTGGATTTTTCCCATCCTATAGCAAGCCTAAATGGAAGCCGGGTGAATTAAGTGTGGTACAGTTGTTTAAGAAGTTTTTATGAAAAATAATTTAGGCTGTGGGCTAATTATAAGTTAGAGTGCACACGAATTTTTGGAAAATATTAAACTTTGCAGTGCCTTCGTAAGGATTTATTCTCATGTGTTTGTGAAAAATAACGGTTACTTCTTGCTGTTTGTTTTAGGCAGTTTTAAAAGATAAACCTTCACGTAAGTAATGGGATTCAATTTTGTAATGATTTGAACAAAAAGTGCTTTCTGAAAGAAGAAAAAACAAGTGTAGTTTAAAAGTTATTTCGAGGATACCTCATTAGGAGGGAAAAATTAATTTGCAAAGAAGAATGTGTGAAATTATTCTTCAACTTACTTTTTGTGATAGGTTTTAAGCAAGGAGTAGAAACGAAAAAAACGATCTTTATTTTCAATACCTTTAAAAAATCACAAGTGAACCACACTTTTTTATTGCATCTAAAAAAACAGGATATAAATCTAGATCACGATCTTTCCGTGTGTTTGTTCTAAAGTGTTATGATCGGCTCGTAGAGAATTTTATCAACATATATAGACCTAAACCTTTTCATAAAGGATTTTCCAAGGCCCATATAATTATAATCATAATACCAGGAATTTTATCCCACACGGTCATACCGTAGATATATATACGTTCATTTTCATCTGGGATTACAATCACTGCGCAACTTTGCACCAGGAGTATACGGAACTTCTCGAGAAAATCGGGAATTTTTATACGCGAGGAGCGTTCTTAAGAGTTTTACGCACCATGGGAAAACGCGCCAGCAAGTTGAAGACGGAGGAGGTGGACGAACTGAAGGCGCATACTTATTGTAAGTATTGATGTTTTTTTTTAATCTTTCTATTTGTTTGTTAAGGTTTGTTATTGTTTGAAGGCACATACTGTGAGTTTTGGTGATACATCGTGTTTGTTTGCTTTGTTCTCTGTCTTTCTGTTAATTTTATTTGTTACCGAACAAACTTACTGTGAGTCTTTACGATTATTCGTGTTTGTTAGTTGTTTTTGTTGCTTTTTTGTCTTTTTAGGTGTTTGTTAAGGAACATTGTTCCTGTGAGTCTTAATGATTCTTTCTGTTTGTTTTGTAAGGCCATCCTTATATTAGTTTTGTTTGTTACCGAACATACTTGATGTGAGTCTTGGGGATTATTCGTGTTTGTTTCCTTCTTTGTCATTCTATTTGTGTTTCTAGGTTTGTTTTAAATTCAAGGCGCATAGTTACTATAAGTTTTGATGATTATGCGTGCATATTTGGTTTAATCTGCCTTTCTATAAATAATGTATTTGTTGAGACACACAGGCTACTAATTCAACTCAACTCAACTCAACTCAACTCAAACGAGGTCTCTAGCGTCAGTCTACTTTCAAACATCAGCGTTGGGGCCCGTCTACGATACAGCCTATATTATATTGCTGAAGTTAAACCAAATCAACTCATCTCAAGTCAACTCAACTCAACACACACCAGCCCTCTAGTGTCTACCTAAGTCTCCAGCTGACATCCCAAAGCCAGACTCAGCTTTTTTCACGTTTCATTAGAAGTATAACCTTGACATTTCATGCCAGGCGATGTTCGCATCAAAAAATGATACCTGGGGTTCCCTATATTATTTTGCTACCTTCGTTCCTTCGTTCCTTCTCTCCGTACATCGGTTTGTTCCCTTTGCTGAGATTACCTGCATACGAGTATAAATGAGTCCAGGTGCATAGATAGGAATGGGAGGAGACAAAAACTTGGTTTGGGGGGGGGGAGAGGGAGAGAGAGAGAGAGAGAGAGAGAGAGAGAGAGAAAGTTGGGAGAGGGAGAGAGAGAGAGAGAGAGAGAGAGAGAGAGAGAGAGAGAGAGAGAGAGAGAGAGAGAGGGGAGGGAGAGAGAGAGAGAGAGAGAGAGAGAGAGAGAGAGAGAGAGAGAGAGAGAAAATGCTGGTAGAGCGAATGGCTTCAACATGGAACGTATGTGGTTAGATCCACGATCAAGTAACATTGTTCCCTACTGGCCAAGTCTTTGTCATCAACCAATGCCTAGACATCCCTCTCTAAAGGTCCATTGCCTCATGAAAATCTTCTTGGAGAACTTGAAAGATGTTATAGTAAGAGATAGATCTCGTTTCATCCAAAAAGATCTTTTTTTCATCTTGAGTGAGATTTACATAAATTATAGAGGTTGAGTTCGATAAGTGAAGTTTCTAAGAGATACAGTAACATATTTCTGTACTCTTATAATTATATATTTCATTTACTTCTTTGAACTTCTACTTTGATTCCGCGGAGATCAAAGTTTTGTGGGAGAGGCACACCGCAATATGTGATGGATAAAATTAAAGGCTAAGCAAGAATCTTAGCGATTTAAGCATAGTTGAATCTTTTTAAAAATTTCTTCGTTTATAGCTTTTCTCTATAAGGACAATATTATATATTTCTCTGTCTCTGTCTCTCTCCCTCTCTCTGTGTCTCTCTCCCTATCTCTCTTTTTCTCTGTCTCTTTTTCTTTTTTTTTTCTCTTTCTTTTTATCTTCTATTTTCATTTTCTCAATCTATTTATATCTCTGTATCTCTATTTGTCTGTCTGTTTGTCTGTCCGTCCGCCTTTCTCTACAACTCTATCCCTCTGCCTCTCTTTTCTCACTCTCTCTCTCTCTCTCTCTCTCTGTCTCCCTCTCTCTCTCTCTACCTCTCTCGTTCTGTCTCGCCCCCTCTATCTTTCTCTCTCTCTCTCTATTAATCTATATTTTACTTTAGGACTGACGTTAAACCAACTCAACTACAACTTCCCCAGACTTTACTATTTTATTTACCGACCTTTTGTTTTTATTTCTGGTTCTCCTGGGGGCATTAAGGCTACGCGTCCTCATTTAGACCGTTCATTCCATGTCATTTAAATCTGTCATTCCATGTCATTTAGACCTGTCATTCCATGTCCTTATCATTCCATGTCATTTAGACCTGTCATTCCATGTCCTTTAGACCTGTCATTCCATGTCCTTATCATTCCATGTCATTTAGACCTGTCATTCAACAGTTTGCATTTCATCGGCAGCCAGAACTATATCATATCCACCATCACGGGTAACATAAAATATTACTTTTTTTAATATGATCAGAGTAAATAAGCCACTATACAGCCAATTTCTGCGCAAGGTTTTGTAAAAGCATCATTTTTCAGCTTCAGAAAGCCTCAAGATTCGATATCTGTGGCGCTGGGAGTTTGTTTTGACCGTGAGTGTGGATGGATGTACAAGAAATGCCAGACTTTCATTTCCTGACCAAACTCGCGAACTGTTTAAATCCATAATAGGTAGGATGATTTAATTAGCGCCATAGAATAAATCTTAGATAATCTGAGGATATTAAGCAAGTTTGAGCTCTTAGAGTGTGGGTATGGAGTAAGAGAGAGAGAGAGAGAGAGAGAGGAAGAGATGGAGAGAGAGGGGGAGAGAGAGGTAGAGACACAGAAACACACTGAAAGGAAAATTAAGAGAAAGGAGAGACGGAGACATGCAGAGAGTGAGGGTGAGAGGGAGTGAATGAGAAAGTGTATGTGTGTTTGAGTCTATCTTTGTTAGAGAGTGATTAGAGTTATACAGTGGTTGGAAGAGAGACAGAGAGAGAGAGAGAGTGTGTGAGAGAGGCGTAGATAGAGACAGACAGACAGGCAGAAAGACAGAGAGAGACAGAGAAAAGTGTGTGTGTGGTTGAAAAAGATAGAGCAAGAATTATAAAGGAAAAAAAAAGAATGAAGATGATGAGCTAATGAGTTGGTTTAACGTCCAACGTCAAATTCAAATTCATATTCAAATTCAAATTTATTCAGTCAATGTGTGTTACATCGAAAATATATAATGTTGAATGTGACATCTTCAAAAGAAATTACATTACAATAATAGTGAGACATATAAGTTATCTTGTGGATGGGCCACACGACTGACGTCTGACATATTTATGTTCTGCAACACACGAGAGAAGTCGGTGATACCATGACAGGCAGAGACATACAGTGAAAAAGAGGGAGACACAGAGACAGACAGACAGAGAAAGAATAAGAACGAAAGGGAGAGAGCGAGAGAGAGTGAGAGCCAGAAAGTCAAACAGAAAGTCACCGTTGTGTGTGTTTGTGTCTGCGTGTCTGTGTGTGTGGTGGGGGTGGCGGAAGGGTGTTAAGTCAAAGGCCGACAATGAGTACAAGACAAATGATTAAGGCCAGTACAGACAGACAGAGGGGTGGATAATTACGTATAAACAATCTACGGTCACTATGACGACAAAGACGTATTGACTTTATCAATGGCATAGCAAGAAGTCATCTCTTCATTCATCATAAAACCCTCTTCACGAAAGCATCAATTGGATGATGAACTATGTTCCTTCACAGCAAACATTACTCTAACTAGATCTAATTAATTTCCCGAGGTATTAGTCCGTAATTACAACGACGCGCTAGCTTACGATAAGTCGTAAGAATAATTAAGTGAATAGGAAGACTTACGACGGGTCGTAAGCTACCGCGACATTGTACTTACGATAAATTCTGTAGAAGAGTGCCTGCTCATTAGTCGGTTTAGTAGACAGACTTCAGTGGGTGACGTTGAACTAAAAAATTAGTGCGATACGTGATTCGGTTCGCGAACCGGCCTTCCGGGTAACCGGATATCATTTTTAAAAGGAAGAAGCCAGCCGCTTCCTTCACTAATTTAACAGTGTTGTTTTACTTGGTTTACTTTTTACACGGTTTACTTTTGAGAATTATGATTTAAAGTTTAGCTTTATGTAAATTGCATACTGGTTTTAGTCAACGGCAAAGATTTATATGGTTTAATAAAGGGGGTATATTTACATGAAGCATTTGGCTTTCGTATCATTTTACATAAGGAAGCGTTTAGAATTATACCATAACGTCCGGCTTTACATTGATTGTATACTAATTTTAATCAACGGCAATGATGTATACCGTTTACTAAAGAGGTCTTTTTATATAATTCAGTTAGCTTCCTTTGCTAATTATACTGATATCATTTTATATGATTTAGCGTTTAGAATTTACGTCTTTAAGTTAGGTTTTACGTAGACTGTATACTCATGTTAGTCAAGTTGAGTGGAGTTGGTTGTTTAACAGCCAACGCCAGCACTATATAGGGTACATTGTAGACGGATTCTAAGACTTTAGTCTGAAATTGTCTCGTGCTGCTATACACGAGAGAGGGCAGGGACACCAGGACTCCTGTCTCAGCTGGTCACATTATGTTGTCACAGACTCAACCAGTATGAGACAAAATCGGACAAATAAATTTAATACCGATCTTGAGATTCGAAACGCTAACCTCCCGATCTGGAGAAAAACATGCTTTCGTCACCGACAAAGATTCATATCGCAATCATTTTATATGATTTAGCGTTTATAAGTTGAGTCTTTAAGTTTAGTTTTACATAGATTGTATACTCATGTTAGGTAAGTTGAGTTAAGTTTGTTGTTTAACATTCAATGCCAGAACTATATAGGCTAAATTGTGGACGGACCCTATTATTTAAGTCTGAAAAATGTATGTGCTGCCACATGTGATACAGTACGGGGATATCAGGACCCCTGTCTCTGCAAGTCACCTTATACTGTCACCGACCCAACCAGTATGAAACGTAATAGGACAAAAACATTTGTGACTGATCGTGGGATTCGAATTGCGGGCCTCCCAATCTGGAGACAAACACACTTTTGTCAACGGCAAAGATGCATGCGGTATTAAAAAAAAAAAGGTGTATATTAATTTTACAAAGCAGTTGACTTCCTTTGGCTAATGATACCGTATTATTTTACACAGTATTTACATTTTGAGAATTATGTATGAAAGTTCGAGTTTAGGTAGGTTGCATACTAGCTTTAGTAAACTGCAATGGTTTATTGCTAATACTTGCATTGCGATTTATACGACGAGAAACGAATGACGTAAGCACAACGCCCAGGAATGGAGCTGTTTTTTATCTCTTCTGAACGATCTTTCTTTCTCTTGTTTCTCTCTCTCTCTCTTTTTTTCTCCTTCACCTGAACCACGCCCCGGATTTTTAGCGTGAGAAAACCTTCCAGAATTGTGTAAAGTTGGGCTGAGTTGAGTTTTGTTCTGTATGTACTCACTCAGGATCGTTGAGTCACGTGACAAAATGTCAGCGCAGTTGTTCTTACTTTTAGCTTTAATTTATTGAACCTTAGCTTGGGTGAACGTACCTTACAGTGCAGCTGGGTTTTTTGTCGGTTTTTAGGGTTTTGTTAGTTTTTTTAGGGTTTTTTTTTTTTTCGTTTAGTTTAGGTTTTCTTTTGTGTGTGTGTGTGCGTATGTGTGTGTGTGTGTTTGTGTGTGTGTGTGGGTGTGTGAGTTCTTTTTTGTTTTTGTTTTGTTCTCTATAGAGGGAGGTAGAGAAATCTCTCCCTCTCTCCGGGTTTAACGTCTCTTAGGTCTTCTGGGGGCATCCTATACTTTATTTTTGTTTTGGTTTTGTTTTTATTTTTGTTTTTATAGGTCTCTCTACGTTCAAGGTTGTAGAAACGCTAAGACAAACGAGCGCGTGTAATTATATTGTGTGCAGGGTCGTGCGGTTTTGTGTTTTGTTGTGGGTTTTTTTTCTTACCTGTGTATGTGTGACGGTGTGTAGAAAAAAAAAGGGAAGGGGTGTTGAGTTATTTTGAAACTTTATCGCCTCAATAATGACTTTTCACGCTGGCATTTTCTTTTTCTTTTTCTTTTTTTTTTTTTTTTTTTTTGGGGGGGGGGGGTATTGAAAGTTCAAAGCAATTTTTTCCCCCGGAACTTTTTCCATACCTTTTCAGTTGCATAAAATTGGTTAAGCGTAATGTTTTTTCTGGGGTTTTTTTTTACCTCTTGAAGTTTTTTCATTTGTTTTTCATTTGTTTAAGAAAGAAGATACTTCATAGAGATTAGAGAACGCATTCTCTTCGGTCTCTGTTATGGTCTGATCTGAGAGGGAAAGAGTGTGACTAGTTATTACTGTGTGAGCATGATTGTGCTCACCCAAGCATTAGTAAAGTACTATACGAGGACTTCTTAAGAACGGGCCAAGTCACCGAATTGGATGATTGGAGTTAACACATTAAATTTAGCGTGATAAATGTAACTAACTAACTAAAGTGATGTATTCCTCATAAATCAATACTGGAGTTAATTCAGTTTGATACTCATAGAGTAATTTTTATTCAGCCTGCGCAGCCTACGCTTTAATAATGAGAAATGATCGAACTGTTTATGCTTTTAAAATAATATAGTTTAATTGAACTGTTAATGCAAATGTTTGCCTCTTCGGTGACTTTGCCTGATATTTTTAGAAGTCTCGGTATATATCCTATACTGGGCTCAAGGCTACCAAAAATAACAAAGCACCAAGTTAACACATTTGTGCATAACATGCGTAAAATTGATCGATATTTTAATAAGTATCATAGTTAGGATAGAATGATAATCAGTGATTATATTTTGTTAAGACTACAAGCTTATTAGACTAAGAATGTAAACTGTCGAAACGGTGACTAATGTTTCCATGTATTTTTTTTAGGATTTTACCGATGTAGAGTTAAAACGAATTCCTCCGTCTGGACCGAGTCTCTTGATCTTCTAAGTCTTTGATTCCTTTAGAAACGCTAATGATGGTCTTTACTCTTAGAGAATTAAGGTTAGTCTTATAATTGCTGGAACTAAGGGGTGCCTTTTGCGTCCTTTGGGTGAAGATGAACCTCTTAGTTTAGCATATTGTGAAAGCTTTTTGAAGTTATGACTGAATTTAGGTATGGTTAAAGAGATTCGTCTTTTTAAGAAGCGCACGGTAGTGGTCTAGTGGTATAAATTGTGTTCTCTGTTGAGGGGCAAGACGATTTGGTGCCACAATTTCTAACCAGTGCTGTAAAGTACTCTAGAGTTCTACATCTAGTTTTCATATTTTTGCTGCTTTTAGAGGGAGAAGGATATTTTATCTTAGAATCTTGGCATTGTTATTTCAGGGTACTTTATTTCTATTCAATATTACAGCATTGTTACACTAAATTAGTTTTTCTTAATCCTAGGGCAAACTAAACTTGTGAGTTGCCCAACAAAACATTAAAACGTTAAAAGCCCATTGTTGTCCTCGAAGCTTTCTTTTGTTTTCGTAGCATTATTAACTTTCTACCGAATGGCAAGGTGGCTCAGTAGATAAGAGACGCAATTTCCAATAAAGAAAGTCATGTATTCAAACTCTCTCTCTCTCTCCACCTATTTTTCTCTCTGTAGCAACTCGACAGCTCCAGTAATGCGTTGTGACATTTCATCCATTACGAAGACAATAATTATTAAGAGCATCAGTGGAGTCGGAGAGAGGGGGGTGGGAGAGAGAGGAAGAGAGAGAGAGGATCAGAGAGAGGGGGAGATAGAGAGAGAGAGAGATAAAGAGAGATAGAGAGAGAGAGGAAGAGAGAGAGAGGGAGAGAGAGAGAGGAAGAGAGATAGAAGAAGAGAGAGGAGAGAGAGAGAGAAAGAGGAAGAGAGAGAGAAAGAGAGAGAGAGGAAGAGAGAGGAAGAGAGGAAGAGAAAGAGAGAAAGAGAGAGAGAGACAGAGAGAGAGAGAGAGGGGGAGAGGATGGATTAGCCTCAAATATTCTAACAGGGAGAACTGGGAGACCCGACAGAAATTATTCATCGCTCATCGAAGGCCAAGGAGAAATGGGAATAAGTCATTTGTTTGTTTCATTTTTCTTTGTTTTTAACATGACTCATGAAGATCATTAATTCTTCTCAAATAGGAAGGTGGAAGAAAGGGAAACAGATATAGAAGTATGTAGAAATATAATTGGTTCCAATTTCAAGATTAAAAAAAAAAAAAAAAAGTTTTAAACATAAAATATTTTTTAAATTTGTTTTGTAGATACATAGACCACAACAAAGGTAATAATCCTGTTTCCTTTTAAAACATGGTTTTAACTGGGATCACCACCTCAGTTGTATATTGGTCTATCTCGTTTCTAAATTACTCTAAATCTTAACTATTTTATAAATGAGAAATGACACAATACTCACGTACATCTTACTGATGTGATCGACTGTTTAAGCTCAAATGGGGGGCGCGGTGGTCCAGGGGTAGAACATCGACTTCCGACGCAAAAGGTCCCGAGTTCGAATCCTGGCGGTTGCGTTACGTACAGGTTGGGTCAGTATCAGTATAAGGTGGCCGGCTGAGACAGGTTTCGTGGCATCCTTACCCTGTCTCGTGTGTGGCAGCACATGCAATTGTCAGACGTCCGTCTTGGGGTCCGTCCATAATATAGCCTACATAGTGCTGGTGTTTGACGTTAAAACCAACTCAACTCAACTCGTTTAAGCTCAAAGATGGTTCACCGTGAAAAGTGTCATTTTATCATGGAGTGAATACATACGTTAGAGCATACGAGCATTATGAAGAGTTATAGAAGGCTTATGTGGATTTTGAGTTACCCCTCTTGGATACAGCATGAAGATAATGGACGGACTAATCGCGGATTAACAGAGAGAGAAAGAGAGACAGAGAGAGAGAGACAGAGAAAGAGAGAGAGAGAGAGAGAGAGAGAGAGAGAGAGAAAGAAAGATAGAGAGAGTGGCGGAGGCATTGAAATCATCCAAGGATCGAGAAGTGTGGAGGGAGTGTGTGTGTGTGTGGGGGGGGGTGAGTTGAGTTGGTTTTAACTTCCAACATCAATACTATATAGTCTCTATTGTGGACGAGCCCCAAGACTGAAGTTTGACAACTTTATGATTGATTGAATGAATGAATAAATGAATGAAAGAAAGAATGAATGTTACACCCAAGTTGTTGTATCTCGACATTCAGCGCCATGACTATTTCACTGAGTCGTTTATCGACAACTTTGTTCATACAGGAGGCGAAAATTTGTTTACACTACGTGACTCATTGTTGTCATGGAAATGTAGCTAATCTCCCCTAAGTAGGCGCTAGGCCTATGTCTCTAGTTCTAGTTTCAGGTCATATGAGACGCACTGTAGCGGGTCTATCTGTCTGTCTGTCTGGTGAACTTTTTTACTGATAATGTTCTCACATCATTCTCTCCCTACCTCTCTCTTTCTCTCTCTCTGTCTGTTTGTCTGTTTGTGTATCTCTATCTATCTATCTATCTATCTCTCTCTCTCTCTCTCTATATATATATATATATGTCTATGTCTCTTCCTCTTCTATCTGTCCATCGATGCATGTATATATCTATTTATTTATTTATCTTCTTTTTGTCTGAACTGCTCCAATGCTGGCCACACATGTGCATATTTAAGTATCTGTATTTGTTTTAATTTATGCGTGCAAAAAAAAAAAAGAAATGTAGCACTTCAACTGAGTTGAATGTTGAAAGCTATAGATCGAGAAGTGATATAATATGAAAACAAAGATCTGCTTATGAATGCTATTAATGTAACATAAATGAATATTCAAAAAAAAAAAAAAAGATAAGTGTACAAAAATGTAGGTAACACTAGGTTGTGTCCTTTCATACGTCCAGCTGTAAACTGCCCTATCTCATTTGGAAAATTCCAAAGATTTAGAGTGTTTTAGAACTAAGATAGGACATTTTACATCTCAGCTTTCGATATTTTTAAAATAACGTTATTATAATATTGGTGAAATTCTGCTTTTGTTTTCTAGTAACGACAAGTGAGAGGTGGAAAAGCCAATGCTATTGTATTGAGCGATATCTAAAGTCTAAACTCAGGTCGATTTGTTAGTTTGTTACTCACACCACTCGACGTGCATTTCAACGGCTGTCCTAGGGAAGTGAGTAGAGTGTAGCACTCAGTCATCATGTTCTCCAGTCATGTCGAGGTGCGGACCTGAAGGCTAACGTCTGACAATTTTTTATGTGATGGGTAGATCTGAACTACTGTGTCAGCTGGTTACATTATACTGACACCTACCCCACCCACCCAACCAGTAGGGGATGAAATTGGACGAATACATACCGATAGTGAGTTTGGAAACGACTGCAAAGACCAACGCTCAGCCACTTGATGAAGTGCCAGGAAATAATAACGCATTAGCAGCAACGGTCGAACCATCTGTGAGTTTATCTCGAGTCTCGGCCTCCGGTCTTTAAATAAACAGTCCGTCTGGAGGTCTCTAGCTCACTAGCCTCTGATTAGTGATGAACACACGCGATAAACAGCGGCTGTTGATGCTCATTTTCTGCGTCTCGATCGCTGGGGGGGGCTTTATAGTCCAGAAAGTTCTCTATAGAGGGAGGTAGAGAATTCTCACCCTTTCTGGGAGTTTAACGTCTCCTACGTTCCCCTGGGGGATCCTATACGGCGACAGGCAGATCCAGATTGATCAGTCGACAAGTTATGTCAACGGAGAGGTTGAGACCTTTTAGAATAATTATGCTCACATCATGAAATGTGTTTTCGCCAACAACTCTATAATATAATCATACAAACATCCAGATTATACAATGGTCCTTATGTGTTTGTTTGTTTGTTTGTTTGCACAATGGTTGGTTAATTTGTTTGTTTAACAAGCAACTTTAGCACTATGGAGGTTGTATTGTTGACGGGCTCCAAGACTAACGTCTGACAATAATAGTGCTTGATGCCACATAAAGACAGTGCGGGGATACCCTGACACCTGTCTAAGTTGGTCACATTGTACTGACACCGACCCAAACTGTCGGTGACAAAATCGAACAAATATTTTTTTTTTACCAACCATAGATTTTGTACCAGCGTTGGCTTCCTAAATGTACGCGACTCCTTTGATTGATTCCTTTGATTTTCTTTACTGTCCATCTCACGGAAATACCTTATAAATCACCATTGGTAGCCCAACTTTTTATGAAATCAAAGAAAAGCATTTATATCCACACATGTTACAATCTATCATCCACCTTGAAGCCCACATTTTTTTTTTTTTGCGTAAGAAGTCCATCTTTTCTCATGACAAGGTATTTTCATCCCCTCTCTTGCTCTCTATATATCTATCCCGATCTCTCTCTCTTTCCTCCGCTCTCTCTCTTTCTGCCTCTCCATCTTTTCCCCGCTCTCCCACTCTTCAGACCTCTCAGTCTCTCTTCCGGTTTTTCTCTCTGTTTTTTTTTTTTCATGCTGTGCCTCACCCTGTTTCTTTCTCTCTCTCTCTCTCTCTCTCTCTCTCTCTCTCTCTCTCTCTCTCTCTATCGCTCTCTCTCTCTCACTCTCTCTCTCTCTTTCTACCCCCATTTCTTTCAATTTACATCAATCTCTCAAATTTTTTTTTCGTCCACTTTATACACCCACTCTCTCTCTCCCTTTCTCTCTCTCTCTCTCTCTCTCTCTCTCTCTCTCGCGTAGTCCAACTCTCTCTCTCTCTCTCTCTTTCCTAATTTCCCAAAATTCCCCCTTTCTCTCTATCTCTATATCTCTTTCCGTGTATCCTTAGATCTCTCCCACATTCTGTATTCAGTATATTTCCAATGTTTCTCTAAAAGTATGAACGCGGTAAGAAAATTTAATGAGAATTAATGAGAAAAGAAAGCTTGTATCTACGAATCTGCTCTTCTATCAATCGCCGTTGTTGGCTTCCTAAAGGTACGCGATTCCTTTGGTCTTTTTTCCTACCAGCCTCACGGAAATACCTTATAAATCATCATTGGTAGCCCAACTTTTTAGGGAATCAAAGAAAAGCATATATATCCACACATGTTACAATCCATCATCCTTCTTCAAGCTTCTTTTTTTTGCACAACATTTCCATCATTTCTCATGAAAAGGTATTTCCATCTTCCTCGCGTTCTCTATATATCTATCCCAGCCTCTCTCTTTCCTCCGCTCTCTCTCTTTCTCTCTCTATTAAGGGGGGCAAAAACCTCTTACCAGGAAATGTGGCTCTACAGGCTCAGACAGTGAATCATGGCGATCAGGTTTAGCTTGTCTGTCTCTCTGTCTCTCTTTCCTTCTCTCTCTCTGTCTCTCTCTTTCTCTCTGTTTCATCTCTCTTTCTCTCTCCCTTTCTCTCTCTCTCTCTATCTCTCTCTCTCTCTCTCTCTCTCTCTGCCTGCGTATCCATGAAAAAAGTCTCGTATCAACAACTCGGGATCATATTAACCTTTTTCTTCTTTTTTTATTTCTCCCTTTTTTCTGGTAGCCGTAGGCCTATGCTTATTATTGTTTTTGTTTTGATCTATTTTCGCCACACATAGAGACTGACCTATCGCATCCATCACTCAACCCAAACCCATCAGAACAAAAAACTGTTTTGGCAAGAAGTTCTTCCCCTCTTATGGGTATTTATTCGGAGAAGCTATACACACCATTACGCTGAAATGGACCCGCCGAAACTATCAGCTTATAACTAATTTATCCTTTATCCAATGGAAATCATAAGAAAATGTAACCAAACTGTTGCGGGGCAACAACGTTATGTTTGACTTTTCTTTGAGAGACTCTGGTTATTATTTTTTTCATATTCTTTTTATCCAGAACTAGATCCTTATTTATTGCTGAGGAAAGCTTAGAATTAATCTCTCAGTGAGTCCCTCCTACATAACTTCCTGACTGACAGGGCAAACTTATAGACACAGACTCTCAAATAGGAAGGTGGAAGAAAGGGAAACAGATATAGAAGTATGTAGAAATATAATTGGTTCCAATTTCAAGATTAAAAATCTTTTTTTATTCAAGAGGATCGGTAAGAGAATCTGCACCCGCGTTCAACCATAGCTATATTTCAAACTTACCGAGCAAAATCAACGATCAGAATACCCAGTGCTTTAAGGGGCTTGATTGCGTTATCCGTTATCGTTGTGTGGAATCGCAAGACCTCTTATGATGGGCAAACAAACGCGCGGGAAAGAGAGAAAAAGAGAGAGAGAGAGAGAGAGAGAGAGAGAGAGAGAGAAAGAGAGAGAGAGAAAGAGAGAGAGAGAGAGAGAAGAGAGAGAGAAGAGAGAGAGTGGGAGAGAGAGTGGGATAGAGAGAAGAGAGAGAGTGAGAGAGAGGAAAGTGGGAGAGAGAATGATCCCTTCATTTCCAGGTTTGCTCAATTTTGAGATAATCAAAGGTCGTGTTTCCTCAAATGATTCGTAATATCCTAGTGGTTTATCGCCAATTCCGATTTTGATCGATCTGCATTGCGGACAGAAAAAAAACTCTGATCTGAGCTGCGGTCAAAAACAGTGGAGGTAACCGAGACAGGAAATGAACCCCCTAAATTGCCACTAGGGGTCACATGATTTTGATGCGCGGTAAACATAGGCTTGCCTCTCTCTCTCTCTCTCTATCTCTCTCTTCTTCTTCTTCTTCTTCTTCCTTCTTCTTCTTCTTCTTCTCTTCTTCTTCTTCTTCTTCTTCTTCTTCTTCTTCTTCTTATTCCCTCTCTGCGACTAGTGCAAACACCACTCTTTCCATTGTCGTCAGACAATTTGCTTGTATGAGCAAAAATCGCCAAATCAAGCAAGCACAGTGTTAAAACTCTAGGTGAGCTCACAATGAGATGGTCGTCGGCGAGATGGCGCAGTTGCTACAAGACTTGGTTTTTTAACCAGGCGACACCGGTTCGATTACCGGCTAGACCACATTGTATCCTACTGGATCGGTTAGTCTCAGACTAATGTAACACATTAAGAAGTACTTAAGTCCTGGTATCCCTACTATGTATCTGTGTGGCAGCACAGTACAAACATTTGTCATATGTGTCATATGTTAGTTTTGAGACCCTTCATGAATTTTTACTTTAATCTCTACTACGTATCTAGGTGGCAGCATGGAAAATAATTGGCAGATGCTAGTATTGTCACCATTCTCGAGTTGTTTTTTTCTTTACCTGGCACCTAACTTCATGTTTGTGTTCTAGCGAATTATTTTCAAATGTTAGTATTGAAACTCTTCATGAGATTTTTTTGCTAGACACGTCTCTGTCTCTGTAGGGCAGTGCGCAAAATTTGTCAGACACTTGTCTCTGTATTTAGACCCATGAAGAGATTAGCCTAGTTCTGTTGTCCCTATTCTGTCATTGTATGGAATTTGTTCAGACACTTGTATTTAGACCCTACCAGAGATTAACCTACTTGTGGTATCCCAACTCTTTGTAGGCAGCATTGAAATATTTTCAGATGCGTGTATTTAGATACCTTAGTCAATGAAAATGGAAGTATAAGAGCTAATAAACGGAATTGAAACACCCCCCCCCCTTTTTCCATCTACCCCCTAGCTAGCGTAAATGCTCAATACTTTAGGGGTTGCTTAAACTACGACCTGAGCAACTGAAAAACAGAACGATGGGCTCGGTGAAGAGCCAGGAAATAATAACGCATTAGCGGCTATGGCCGTACAATCTGTGAGTTTATCTCGGTCTCCTGTGTTTAAATAAACAGTCCGTCTGGAGGTCGCAAGCTCGCTAGCCTCTGATTGGTGATGGACTGCGCGTATTAGTAGTGGCGGTTGAGTTGGTTTAGCGTCCAACGTCAGCACTGCATAGGCTATAATGTGGACCGACCCCAAATTGACGTCTGACAATTGTATGTGCTGCCACACACGAGACAGGGCGGGGTTACCATAACTCCTGTCTAAGTCGGTCACTTTATACTGACACCGACCCAAACTGTCGGAGACAAAATCTAACAATTTTTTTTTACCAGCCGTGGATTTTGTACCAGCGACCACCCGATTGGACAACAAAAAAACAATCTGCGCCAGTTACCTCCCTCCCCCCACCACAAAAACAGCAACAACAACAACAACAACAACAACAACAACAACAACAACAACCAAAAAAAACGTGTTAGATCTTTCGAGAAGGCTGGGTTTCCTGTCTTTTACAAAAGGCGCGCGTCACGAAAATGTGTCATCAATAACAATCCTTCCAACAAGGTCCAGAGCTCGCATCGATCTAGATCTAGGGCTGTATGTACAGTACAACTTCACGGTAACTTATGTATACGGCTCGTTGTAAGAATATGTATGCAAATGGTTTACCTATGGTCCTAGATCTGTCGACAAAATATTTCTATGGAGACCTTGCGATCTTTTAGAAAAGGCCCGCGTTACGGAATTACGGTGTATTATTATTATTATTATTATTATTATTATTATTATTATTATTATTATTATTATTATTATTATTATTATTATTATTATTATTATTATT